>OMLF01029342.1:38639-48757 GCA_900302615.1 Holocentrus rufus
ACCTCTTTTTTCTCTACTCCCCTCTCTCTTTCGGCTTTCTTCCTTCCTTCCCCTCCCTCCCTCTCTCTCTCTGTGTCACTCGCTCTCTCTCTCTCTCTCTCGTACCCCCCCTCCTCCCCTCCTTCCTGCCTCTCTCCGGCTGGACAGGAACAGAGCCAACAAACACAGCCATAAAAAGGACACCGGTCTGAGTCTGGAAACACTATCAAGGCCCTGCTATGTTGACTCTCCTGCTACACACACTGACCTGAATAGATGTGTGTTTGTTGGTGTGCACTGTCTCTGCCCAGCTATTAGACATGCTACACTCAAGCATCACCACTGACAACTGGCCATTTGAGCAAACAATTAAGAGGGCCTACTTTTTTGATATATATGTAATATGAAAAATAGGAAGTGCATTGTTACTAATTTCACTGATGTTTTGTAAACGACCCTACGACTATCGATCGTCTCCCACTTTAATTTTGCACTATGCAAAATGCAAGTAAAGGCAATTTTTGATTAGCTGACAAAAAATATTGAATTAGCACATCATTTATGAGTGAGTTGAGCCATGATGAGAACCATGTAGACTCAACCATGACATTTCACTCTTATTCGAAGGTTTTTTGGTCAGTTTAGCAGGCTTTAGCAGCCTTGTGCACCTTTAAATCTATAAAGTCTAACATGGTCAGACAAAAAGATTATATGTGTGGTAGTAGCCGTTTGAAAGGCTTGGTCAAATAAGCCAAATTTGCAATGCAGCTGAGAAGCAGGCAGAGTGTTTTTAGATGTTGATGCAGTATCATTATGGAGCCACACAGCAGCAGTCAAGGGAAATGTAGGCTGTGCAATGTCAAGGCCTGTCAAGGTCAGGTTTTAGTATGAATAAAAGGAGTGATGAATGAATAAAAATATTCATACAACAAGTCAACGGTGACCATGACGTCCTGCACGATTGGTCAAGTTGCCTTGGGTGCTATTTTATTTATTTATTTATTTCGTATGTGTGATGTTTGGTGTCTGAGACATCTTCTTCTTGAGGCATAGTGACTTTTTGGCCTGTTGCTGGCGCTGTGCTTTGCCCATTAGTTTCATTTTGTGGATACTGGATATCAAATGTTCATCAAATTTGATCCAGCAGTCTCAGTAATAAATGTGGGAGCAACATGATTAAAAGTGGCCACGGCTCGGCTCCATGCTTTAGTGCTGGTTTAACATGTGCTGACCAGCAAGACCAGTAACATTTAGTCATGTAGTCAACTCGTCTCTCGCATCCCTAATGAAAACATTTTCCCTGTCAAACTATTTAGAGAATTTATGAAACGCTAAATCTTTCCAACAACTGTTCATGAAACATCACAGAAACTGCCTTGAAACACCATAACAATGATGCGACTCCCCATAAACCGACAGCCCAAACACAGCTGTGAACCAAAAGGCTTGTTATTCAAGAATAAAACATTTTCTCACGGAGGTTGCAGGCCCCAGACACCGGATCACAGTTCTTGTCATGGCAGGAGCAGGTTTGGTTACAGTTGACTCCGTACTGACCAGGCTGACAGGTCATATTGCAACTTGAGTAGAGAGAGAGAAGGAACAAAAACATCAGTTGACTGCTCAATCCGAGTGAGAGATGCATAAAAATGGGCCACAGGAAAAGGGATAGAGGGGATAAATGAAACTGAGCCAAGTAAATTTTTCCCTGTGATCAAAGCCTCTTTTTGGGTTGTAGGAATTTTACTTGCTATTCCAAGAGTTTTCTTTATCAGTGTCTGAACAAACACCTCAAAACACAAACACGCTCCTTAAATTCCCGAGAGATAGGAGCGAGCAACAAACATAATGTGCAAGCCAAAGGGCCTTATCTCTGTGTACTGTGCAGCCGACAAGGGGCATAAACATGGGCTGTTTGGGTGCAAAGCGTCCTGTGACTTACTATGTCCCATAAAACCCCGAGTCACACAGGCACTCTCCGGTGACAACGTGACAGACGCCGTTAAAGCAGTGACTGCAGTCGTTCTCGCAGTTCTCGCCATACGTGCCGTTGGGGCAGCGCACCTCGCACCTACCACACACAGAAGGAATGCAGTGATTACAGTCATTAGCATGAGTCATGGACATTATCCCAGTGTGCAGAATAGCGTTACGGCAGCTACTAGTTAAAGGGGCTTCAATTATGTTTGGAAAATCATAAAGCAGCATGTGCGAAAAGGGCTGACATAAGGGCTAAACAGGCACGACATGTTGCGGTTCTTCGGAAAGTTTCCAAGCGCTACTGTGTGTGTGTTTTTTTTCTTCTTTTTTTTCCTCACCTGTCCCCGATCCAGCCGGGGTTGCAGTGAGAGCACTTGCCATGAATGGGGTCGCAGTGGTGCCCGTCTTTGCAGGTGGGACAAACCTCCTGGCAGTTTTCGCCAAAGAAGCCCTTGGAGCAGAGCTGATCGCACCGCGTCCCGTTCCAGCCCCGGTCGCAGGTGATGCAGCGCCCCTCTGTCACCTTACAGGGCTGCTGGCCCTTGCAGTGCCCACATCTAGGGTCAAGCCAGGAAGCAAAGGAAAACAATTTGCCATTATTTTCGCACGGTTAAGTGACTTTCAGCTCTCCGTTTGCTGCTTTCATAATCAGAGAAAGAGATAAAGAACTTCATGGAACCATGTTCTTTTTGGTCTCCAGTAACACTGTGTCATGTGAGAAAGGCGTAGTCTGTGGAAAAGCACTTAACCTGAATTGCTTTAACATGTTGGCTGGTGATTGTGGGATAATGTGAATACCAATTCCCAAATCTCACTTTAATATAGCTCCATTGAGTAACATGTTCAGATATTTTAAGGGTTATCAGCTGCAGCATATATCAAATCTTATTTCCTATCAAAACCACAAAACCGCAGTATAATATGGATCAGACAAGGGAACTTAACATCAGGCGTCTGTAAAACTGCAAGTTTCCTGTGTTTTTGAAATGGTACATTTGCTCCCTGCTCAGCCTTTTTTTTTCCTCTCACCTGTTCCTGCAGTTTTGTCCGTAAAACCCGGCGGGACACGGTTCCCTGCAGAACTTCCCACGGTACCCTGGTATGCAGGTACACGAGCCGTCGGCCTGGTTGCACTTGCCGTGGATGCACTGGCAGTACCGTTCGCACCGCGGGCCCCACAGCCTCTCCCGGCACTGGCAGCGTCCCGTGAACTGGTCGCACGGTGAATTATTACAGTTACATTGAATTGCACAGTTCCGTCCCGTCCAGCCAGGGTTGCACAGGCAACGCCCCGTCATCGCATCGCACACCGAGTTGATGCTGCAGTAGCAGTTGTTGTTACACTGAGGGCCCCAGACTCCAGGGTGGCACGTGCATTTGCCCGTCTCCTGGTCGCACTTGCCCTTCTGGCACAAGCAGGCATTCTCGCAGTTAGGTCCCCAACGATTGTGGTTGCAGGTGCATTCGCCTGTCAAGTCATCGCACTGGCCATTGGGGTAACATGTACACTTCCCCTTGCAGTCAGGACCCCAGAACTGGGCAGGACACTCTGTAAAAAACACAGTGCTGCAATCAGAAAATCAGCAAAATGTCTTCCGGCTTCTAACATCTTCTGAAAGATCCCTAGTAGGGCGGTAAATCTTTGGTTTAACAATTCGATTCATGAAAAGTTGGCTTCACAATGTGATTCAGTTGGATTTACGACTCATTTGTTGACAATTCATTTTAAGAACGATTTCATTTTTGGTGGGGAAGAATTCAATTCCATTTGAGGATTTGAGGTTGTAAACCATAATTTGAGTCCACCATTGAAGTGGGTACTTTTAGCCTAAATTTTATATCCATGACATAAACGTGCAATAAAGTAAGACTATCCTTCATCTTCTGAAATGTGGAAAAATTAAATTAAATTACTTGAAAAAAAACATTATTTTTGTTCTAACAAGCTGCAGTTGAACCAGCAGAATTCATAACTGATGCACCGATGCAATAAATGGATTGTTACACCTCTACTCCCGGGTATACTGCATGTCACCTTTGTTTCTGTTTCTGCAAACGCGGTGTACCATGGTCAAATTGTTTATTTCATCTGACCTTTAAAACACAACATCCAAGCCTTACAAAAGGTTAGAAATGATAGGAAAAAAAAGTAATTCCTTACTGGTGTCACAGCTAGCTCCAAAATATCCATGACGACAGCGGCATTCATTGGGCCTGACACACACCTCATTCTCCTTGCAGGTAAAGTTCCCTTCACAGAGAGCTAGGGTGAACAAACACAAGCCTCGTTATTGAACTTGCTTGCATACTGGGCTAGAAATATGACATAAATTGAAAAATATTAGTGCTCTTCAGGGATACATACGTGTCAGGCATTCATCCCCTAGCTGCCCCCACCCGCTGCAGCACACAAATCCTGATGACCTGTGAGAGAGGTTGTAAGAAAAAAAGGTAAGGCAGCTGGCCAACATACAGTCCAATGCAAACAGACTGTTCACACCAGCAGCCCGGCTCATATATGGCTCTTTTGATCTCATAGTTCTCACTGATGTGGCTGATGCTGAACGTATGCAGTGCATTGAACATGACCCATATGCACAGCACATGCATGCATAATTATAAGAATACAGGTAATCCACATCCACCAACGCACACACACTCAAAGCCCCTTAACCCTTTAACCTTGCTGAGTTCGTCAGCACACAGCAGTTCGAGGAACGGCCAGCCTTTGAAATGTTAACCCTGGGAGATTACGCCGAGCTGAACAACAGACACATGCAGACGAGTTGTTTTCGGGCATGATTAGCATCACTGGTGCAAACAAGCACTGAGGAATGGAGGAGGAGTGCGAGTATTCAGAGTGGACATTTTTGCAGCCAAGATTCGAGTCTGTCAGGAAAGGACGTGTGTGTCTCCTCTTCCTCCCACGCCTGTGACCTCTGGCGGGCCCCTGCAACACGTTAACTTCCCCCAGAGTGTTTGGAGATGGCAGTCGGCCTTCAGTCAATGAGCAGCCAGCAACACACCATCTTTTATCCTGCCAAACCGAGCGCGTGGTAGAGATCACACTCCTAACCCCTGTTATGCTTTAGTTAAAGACTCATTACACTGCAAAAAATATCCACTTTAACAAGTCATTTAGAGTCACATTTGAATCTTGTTTTTCTTTAAAGAAGTGAAAAAAATCCGACAGTGGGATGAGATAATCCCACTTGTTTCCAATGCAGTCTCACTTATTTCTTGGGAAGAAATATTTTGAAACAAGGAAAAAAAGGCAGATCAGCCCACTAGGACCAAGAAAATGACACTTGATTCGAGAAAAAGCTGGAAACAAGTTGTTTAGCATTGGAAACAAGTGGGATTATCTAATCCCACTTTTATTTGTTTCAAGAAAAACAAGATTTTAACACCAAATACGACTTGTGAAGGTGATTTTTTTGCAGTGAAGCAAACACATTCATATCTTTCTTTGTGCGGATGCGAGAGTGCTGCTTCTAATCTTGACAAACTCCAGTGAGCATGTATGGAGCTGACCCTGCTTGACCTTTAACACACACACACAATCCATGTCAGCACCAAGGAAGAAAGATTGCACGCCTTGTGCTGTGTGCAACTAATTTGGTGTTTTCAATCAAAGCTGCATTCCCGTTTTGCCTTTCATTATTACATACAACTGTTTTATCAGCCGACTTTGCCAAGTTCTTCAGCGGCTCGTCTTGTGGTATTTCAAAAACACATTTTTCCGCATCAGCACTGAAAACATCATATGGGTAACAGCTTCTCACTTTCCCAGACGCTCTTTTTGGAACATTGGATGCTGACAAACAATGAGTGTTGAAGACCTCTTAAAATAGTCGAGTTTGGGCATATTGTCTGCCGCCTTCAATCCAGTGGCTGATTTAGAAATGTGAGCACGCACAAAAAAAGGGAAATGCTGACTGGTGATGATAAATGCAGAACTACTTCCTTCAATTTATCGTATGAATCAAGTCAGAAAAAGATAAAACATAATGGTCAAATGGAAAAAAAAATCAAGTGAGTGGTGACAGAGAGCTTACTCCAATAAATGCTGAATATTGAGAAGAGGGGAAAAAAGTCAAGCTTGGAGTGGAGGATAGTTTCTCACGCTGAAAACTTCTCAAAGCACTAAAATAGAGGTTGTAAGTTTCTAGGAAATGATGACTGCTGCATTGCACAATAAAGCAATAAAGATGATTGATTGACAGTTTGAGATGATCGCACAACTTCGACTTGGATGAGCAGCTCTTCATTGTTTTCAGTCTGTTAAGATGAGCTCTTTTCGTTTTTTTTTCTCCAGAACTATGACCGCACTACAAATTCCACTGGTTTAGCCTCCATTCACATCTGCTCCACACTCTGTAAGTGAGGTCAAGTGGGCTCCAAGAAACAAGAGATAGCTTCATACACAATGAGCACATGATTTCTATCACAACTCTACTACAGCATGTCGGTCTAATGCACAGAGAGCATTACAATACCGCGGCAGAATGAGTGATAGACTTCATAGTCAGTGTACTTTTGCCCACTGCAATCCTAAATACCTTATCCCCACAACTTTGGACACCTCAATCGGCAATTGCAGACACACCATTTGTCTTTGAACATTTGTAACCAGAGAACCAAAGCTATAATCTCTGAGGTCATCGAGAAAGGCTTTTTGGATGTGATCCGCTGGCAACAAGCAGGAAACGAGATTTGTGGACTCCTAGAATGCAGTTCTTGTCTCAGCTTCTTCTCCTTGTTGAGCTTTATATATATATATAAAAAAAATACCAGCTGTTATCTAAAAATATGCCCATGTGGCAGGAATATCACCCCGGGCACAGTCACAGTCTCTTTTCAATGAGCATCAACCTGTCTTGAAGTTGATATATTCGAGGTCACAGGGATAACTTGTCGCTTGTCTTTTAAGGTGTATTTTTTATTTAAAATAAATCACTTCAATATTATGATTCTGATATGGAAATAAATGCTTTCCTTTATTTCTAACGCCTTATAACTTCCCATTACTTTACCCAGAACTCCCCTACTCATGTTTTTAAAAAAATTACACAATTAATAACCCTAACAATACGGTTGGGGTTATCTGCAGTTGCCACGAGTGCTTTGGAGGTCAACGAGAGCGCCCCCTACAGGTCAATGTAAATACAGCACGCTCCAGATGTACACATCTGGATGGCTGCTTTCTTCAATGGACTCCTCCTCCTCGGTGGACTGTGAACAAGTTATACACGTAGAAAAGAAAGCGGTCAAAGTGAAATTAAACTTTATAAATAACAGTGCTGTTGTGCTTTCTTAACTTGGAAGCAGAGTAGTTACTTTGTGATTAAAACAACTGGTTCAAAGCAGTGGTAAACTGCGCGATAGATGACTCTTCTTTCTAGTGAGATCCGCTATCCACATATCCTAAAGTAGGCCAGCACCGCAAAAAATGTCCGTTTTAAGCTGTCACGTCTAATATTCAGATTAATCCCATTTTTTCTGCAAACATGTGAAAACATCCTGCTAGAAAGTTGAGTGAGATAATCCCACTTGTTTCCTAGGCAGTTTCACTAAAAGCAGGCTTATTTAAAAACATTTTTTTTCATATTTTAACAATGAAGAATAAGAAAATATCAATCAGATGAACAAAATAGGAACAAAGTAATGAAATAAAAAATAAAAACAAATTGATTTACACTGGAAACCATTGAAAATTCCACTCCATTGGCAGATTTAATTTGATTTTTTTTTCACTTGTTTTAAGAAAAATACTTTTTTTACGACTCAAAACTGCTTACCCGGGTACTTTGCACACATTCCGGCCTTTAGGATTGAGTTCTTGGCTGAAACTGGAGCAAATAAATAGACAAACCACCGCAACAACAGCAAAGGAGTTCTTCAATTCCATTGTACAAGCAACAGCATCCTTCTAGACGCCTTTTTTGCTCCGCATTTCTCCTCTCCAAAAGTGTTACTTTTCACTGTACTTTGACCAATCCGGTTTGTTTCACGCACATAATCCAAGAATGAAGTTACTATGGTAGATAAAGTGTATTCGCTTTACAAAGAAATGTTAAATCCTGATCGAAAAAGTGATTTAAAAAAGTCTTGCCACCACCTACGCCATCGACGAGCCCAGCAGCTGAAAAAGTGTAGCGACAGCAATCCGAGGAGCAGGGTTCCAAAAAAAAAAAAAAAAAAAAAGAAGAAGAAGAAGGGGGAGTGGAGGGGGTATTAAACCCAAACTACAACTTGCAAATCAGAGTAGTCCCGATGGATGCTTTACCCTTAGAGGGCCATTTATTACATGAAAAAAACTCTAAAAAGAGTACTTTATGCAAAGTTGGTTCCATGATGTTCCATGAAATAAAAACTTGCAATTAATGACTTCCCCACGCAGGGAAACGTATGGAGTAATTAACTTGTTAAAAGTTTCAATAATTTAATTTCTTCTTTTCTTTTCTTTCTTTTGCCCTCCGAGGAGAAGTGCTTAATCCACAACCTTTGTCCTCTCTTGCGCTCTCAGGGGTGGCAGGAGGGAAATTCCTGATTTGTTACTCTGTCTTTGGCTTTGTGCTTCATATGTGCGCCACCAAATTTACATAAGCCTGTATGCAACAGGGGTCCGTTTTAATGACCCTGGTAAAATACCATAATAGCAATTATAACAATTTGTCACTTCAGTCACTCCATCAGTATAAGTGCCTATTGTAGGTTTATTAAACGATATATATATATTATCTAATGAAAGCATCATCATCTCTATCATCATCATCATCACCAGCTAAAGTACCATTACAAACCACCATCTCTGTTTCTGGATCGGATTCTGAGTTTGCTTAAAATAACTATATCTGGTTTGATTCAGAAGTTTAGAATAATTTGGGGGAGTTTGTAAATTGACGGGGGTGGGCAGTGTAGTGTTGGTTGGGGGGTCGGAAGGGGTCGCAGCAGCTGAGTGGAGTAATAACTTCATGCGGGTCAATGGCTCCCCCGTCTGTCGACAACACTGAACTGGCGCTGGCATGGCTCTGTTATATAGGCTACTGGTACAGACAGCACTATACATACAAGTATAAGCAAGTTGGAGCAGAGTTTCCTTAATTGATCAGATCTTGTCACACACATTGCCAAATGCACTAAAAACGGCTGCACCTTGCGCAACCAGCGCCTGGAGCTTCAGTCTTTACATTTTTTTCATAGGAGTTAACCAGCTCACCTAGATCAGGTGGTTCCCAAAGCAGAGTCCGTGGACCACCTGGGGCTAAATAACATTGTTCACATGGCTACCTATAGCAAAATGAGGGATATGCTATAGATGTCATGGTCATTGGTTTCACTGTGTATCCACTGTTACTTGTGCTTTTGCAATTTGTATAGCCTTGCTTATTACAAATGATGAACTGGCCGCGCATAGCTTATTAATGGCTCCTTTACGTGAAGAAGTTTGGGAATCCATGTGGTCTGCGTGCTACGGAAATAAACAGAACTCCTGCGTCACAGTTTGTCCACCAACCAAACGATGCTAATTTGACTATTTAGGTACTTGGCTCGTGTTTACATAACGTCATGTTACGTGCGCAAGTACTCAAACTCACCGAGTCAGTAATGGTGCCTGTGTAACTTCACAGCTCTACCTCCGGAGTCATGTTTTATCTCAAAACCGTGCCAGCCCTGACACGGGCAGGGGTGGACATCCCTTTTACTCGGCTAAACGTGCTTTCCGGCCGGAGACAGCGGTCCACCGTCACCACCAACACCTCCGCCACCTCGGCCCAGACGGACCGGGACGATGTCGGCGGCGGCAGCAGCAGCGGCGCCAGACATGACTCTGCACGGTCGGAGGAGTCCTCCGGCCGGGGCAGAGGGGGCACCGCCGCCGCTAATGAGATCTCCGTAGACTTTGACCAGACCCAGGAGGCTTACAAGAGCAAAGACTCACTAGAGCTGCTCAGGAGTTTGGTGGTTTTCAAACTCTGCTCCTATGACTTCCTGGTTGATAAGAATAAAGAGGTAATATTGCTGTATGGCACGGAAAGCAGTCCAACCGGCATCTGTTTATCTTTACCAGTAGCCTATGACTTGTGATAAGAGGATTTTGCTGTAACAATAGGTAATACATCAGATGTAACACCGTAAGATGTTTTAGAGTTTAT
>OMLF01029345.1:16078-30191 GCA_900302615.1 Holocentrus rufus
GGCAAACAAAAAAAAATTATACAAATATACTTAAAGTATCTATTATATTAAATAATTCAAACACCAACAGATTAGAATCCCTCCCCTCCTTGTACCTTTTTGGAAGTGTACTTCTGCTTGGGCACTATACTGCGCAGCTTGTGGCTCAGCGGCTCTCTGTTGTCCAGCTTCTTGACCTTATAGATCCTGACCAGCCAGTGCTCGGAGGTGAACGCCTCCTCCAGGTGCTTGAACTTAATGTCCTTGTTGCCAATCTCGGCGTTGCGCGTCCGGTCGAAGCCAGGTGGCGTCCGGAAGTCAAGCTGGGTGATGGGTGACAAAGGACAAACAGAGCTAAGCCCACTGAAGCGACAATCGCCCAGTGATCATGCAGCTAGCCAGGAAGAATGGCTTAGAGCAGCGTTTTAAAGCACTCTCAAGGTACTTCAACCAAAATTTCCAGACTTTTGAAGCCTTTAATATTTAATCTAAATTGTTAAATGCATTTGCGAAAAATACAGAATTCCTTTATATCCACATCAATCGATATATATTGTTACTTTGTTTATTTTTTTACCAGCTGTTCATATCCACTTTAATTGTTTTGATCATAGTTATTTAATGCTTTCTAAATTCTAGGGTATGAGCTTGTTTCAAATATTAATATTTTTACATGAAAGATTATGCAGATGAAACACTAGATTACATCAAGAATCATTTTTCAAGGAGTATATCTGAATTCAAGCATATTCCTAACCTTGAAGGTGTAACGTTAAAATTAAGCATTTTCCAAACTTTCAAGACTTTGTATGAACCCTGTTAGAGGAAAACTCAAAGAAAAAGGGTGGAAGCTCTTCTTGCCCAATGTGACAACTGACACAACTACAATACAACTTTAATTTATCTGGCCCGTGGCAGATTTCCTTCTCTGAACAACAACGGAGAAAGACAAGGACATACAGGTGAGACTGTAAACACAGCTGTGGCAGAACAAAAGCTCGACAGCGCGCTGGATGCCCCGGCATCGCGGATCCATCCTCGGAGCTTTGATTGCAGTACATCGCCTGCCCCTTGATCATAGTATTGCATTACATGCTGTCTGTACAAGCCGCACTTAGGCCATTTCTATTTCCCATTTCTCTGCTCTCAATCCCCTTGCACTTTGATTGTCTCCACTCCTCCAGACTCTTTACTATGTCCTTTCAGCACTTGATTGCCCTTGTCACTTAAATAAAAAAAAAAAGAAAAGAAAAAAGAAAAGAAAAAGCTCTCTCTACCTTCTTTGTGCTGTTTCTTTTTTTCCCCCTACCACTTCCCTTTGTGTACAAGCTTTTCTCCATCTGGCTCGGCATCTCCTCTATGCCTTCAGACTACTTAGAGAGGGAAACCCAGTAGGAAATATCAGTTTATTATTAGCAACACTGGTATACTGCGCTACTATCCTGCGATATAATTATCTCTTACCACGTAATTAGTGGAATCGCGCAAATTTCGACTGACATGCTGAGGAATACAAATCAAATTGTCAGGTTTCACAGGACTCTTGGAAATTAAGCCTGGAGTGTAATTCAATTCTATATCCTGTGCTGTATTATGTGAGCATTATCCTTTAATCTCCACTCATTTTCTGATCGCTGTAAACTGCATTTTCAACTGTCTTATACTGTCTTCACTCCATCCTGCTGATTGTCTTTTTTTATTTTTGATGATGTCCTCTAAGCTTCTGTTTTTGCCCTTGTCACATCCTGTTTCCGCACACCCAATCTGTGTCCCCCCCCCCAACCACTCTTTCTTCTCTTGCCGTGCGCCGCCCCGCTCTGTCCTCCCTCTCAGCTTCTCTCCGTTTCTCCAGCCTGACACAGAGCTGAGGGAGTGACACAGAGCTTTGGCCGTCTGTCTGAGGATGGTGGCGGCTGAATCGGCTTCATTGATTCTCTCGCCTCCGCTGAGCTGCTGGCCGGGCAGCGTTTACAGCGCGGATATGAGCACCTGGCAGCCCCCTTCTCCCTCTCATCTCCTCTCCTCTTGCTACCTGCCAGAACCAGCCATGGCACATTTCAGAGCTTCCGCCAATCCTTCGTATTCCTCCCTCCACCCGCTCCCTTCCTCCTCCCCCTCCCTTCATCCATCCCTCCGGAGCTCCCTAAGGCGCCTCCTTAAACCCTGTTCTGCTTGTCAGTCAGCCAGCTCTGCTTTATAGTACAATACAGTAGTGTGATGATTTACACCTTTGGTGGTGGCATCTTCTTGCTGATTTTAGGTAAAGATGCAAGCTGCATGAGATGAAGTTGCAGGAGGTTTTACATCTTTGGTGGTGGCAGCTGCTTGTTACTTTCTGTGCACAATTTTTACCTGATTACAAACCCAAACCTTTTCCTTAAACCTCCGCAAATTCAATTTCAAGAAATACAAGCTAACCTTGATCTAAAGTAGAGATGAGGAAAGAAAAGACCAGGGAGAGTCAAAGACGTTACGGCTTTTAGCTTGTAAGCGAAATTTTTTTTTTAGCGATGACCGTTTCCCTCACCTGCATTTCACCAAAGCGGTAGTAGGACATCTTGTACATGAGACAGTTGAGCAGCGTGGGCGAGCCGGCTTTGTCCACTCTGAACTCTCCCTGAGGGGTAAAGTAGTCGCTCTCCTGAAGAACACAAAGAAAGAAGGGGAGAGGATTAAGTATGAAAAACATTTGGAGAACCACCACTGAGGGTCAACTGAGACTTAGCTAAATGGAAAATGTAGAAAAGAGATGCCTGGGATTCTTTATATCGATATTTATCCAGTGAAGAGTCACCGTTTGTGCCACGTCTGTGGTCAGAAAAATAAATTTAATTGGTATCTTTGGGTTTCCTCGCATTAAAAACACCCGGCTAATGGCCTGATGCTTCCGCCGTGTCATTAAAACTGTCCAGCGGGAGGATTATGAGCTTGCTGATGAACCCGAGATTCACCCTGATCTGCAGCGTTCACCTCAGCTAATCAGCAGGACAAAAGGATTATAGCGCGCCGTGGAGTCCTTGACGGTCGGCACAAGCGCTTCAGCTTGGCTTCATTTCAGAGCGAGCGGCTGCAGCGACGGACAGGCGATCTCCACACACTCACCCTGATGTCCTTGGGGTGCTCTCCCTCCGCTATCCTCACCATCCACAGGAACTTGTTGATGTCATCGCCGGAGTAGCCGATCACGCCGCCGAAGATGATCAGCACGTAGTCCACGTCGAGCGACCTCATGATTTTGTAGGCCGCGCTCTCGTTGGATGACATGGCTTTGCCCACCTTGAAAAACGGCGGCATGACATCACGTTAAACGCTCTGTTTCACATCATATACGTTACTTCAAAAGCATGGGCAACTGTAGACAAGCAGGGGCAAAAACACAGTAATTATTTATCAGGGATCCATCGTGCATTCTCTGTAATTACATTTCCTTTGACAGAGACGAATAGCAGGTCGAGAGAGAGAGAGAGAGAAAAAGAAGCTATAGCGGGTATAAAAAGACAAAAACATTCCTCTTTTTTCTGGCAGCACAGACGGGAAAGAAGAAAAAAAAAAATCAAGAATCTGACACCAATTAACTGAAATCCCCCGACAGTGTGAATTCAATGGGAATAGTCAAAACAAACGAAATGATCTGGTTTGTTGGAAGGGGCTATGTCCTGGTGTATGTCAATTACATAAACAATTTATGACATCAAAGAGTGTGCTAACAATCCGGTGCCTCCCTCAAGACACCACATATGTGTTTCTGTGTACATGCATACATCAAAGAGAGTAAAACAGGAATAGAGCAAACAAAAAAAAAAAATCAAAAAAGCGGGGGAGGCACAGCGAGAGAGCAACAAACAGTCAGACTGAGAAATAAAAAGACTCAGAAAAGGGAGCTCACCAGTGCTATATGACTGTTGTTCCACGTGTTGTTATCTACTAGCGTGGTCCTGTTAGCCATGCCCGCTATCTGGTAGCCGTAGTCCCACCATGACATGACCCGCGCGTGCTCGTCGGTGTTCTGCCTCAGCCAATAGTAGGCCTCCCTGAAGTCATCCAGGATGTTGCGTGTCCTGTGAAGACGTAAAAGGGTGACAGGTAACAGGGATAACACGCACATGGCTGCTTAGGCTATTAATATTTCAATTTGAATTACAATGGCAAACAACGGGCAGAAAATAGAGCGCTCATGCATAATGAATCTCCTATCTCATACTGCAAATGAACATCCGTGTCCTAAATTTACCTTGAGGGACAAACATCAAGCCAGGCAACCAATTAACTGTAGGTACAGTAATCATGCATGTTTGTGTGTGTGTGTGTGTGTGTGTGCGTGCAAGAGAGAAAAAAAAAGAGTGACAGCCATTCTGCTGCAAGAAGCATGGCTGAGCCATTATCTGGGAGCTGCTGTGGTTTCATTAATATATGTATGAGCACTTGCATCTACCATTTAGTTTTGGCCTTCAATATTTCCTCTCTAATAGTTAAAGAGAATAATTATGTCTGTAACGAAATCTCACAGAGAGAATAATGCATCAGCCTATTGTAAACCCAGAGATGCTTCCTGTGACCTAGAAAACAATAAATTAAGCAATCATATTAAAGGTTATAGGTGCACATGTCAATATTTTTGACCATGCTCTCATGAAATATAGATGCGCTGTGCTCCCTCTGTCCTACTGCACTCTGTGTGCTTTTTGCGCACTCTGATTTAAATGGAAGCTGGAGCGATCCTGCCTACTGCATTATAAATTATAACAAGGGAGTTGGACCTTGCCTAAATCCTTGTGGTTCTGTGGATCCCGTGTGTGTGTGTGTGTGTGTTTAAATCTCCTTACCCGTCATGGTTGTACGAGGCCAGCACCACACTGGGGCTGGAGTAGGCGTTGCTGGTGACCCAGGTGCAGTGGACGGCAAACATCATCAGCAGCATCAGCATCAACATGGTGACTATAGACTTGATGTTCGGGCCCAGTCCCTCCTCTGCTTTCTCCTGCTCCGACACGTGTTTGCGCACCTTGCCGGCCTGCAGGGGGAGACAAACGCTATTACGCCGGGCCTGCAAAGCCTGTAGCACTCCACACAGATGAATTATTGAGCAGGATGAATAATTGAATGAGGTAAATGAGCAAAGGTTCCTAGAGCATCCTCAAGTGCCCTGTATTGTCTGAAGAGATATCATCAAGGAATGTGGGATGAAGTCAGAGATGAGTTAATATTATTTTAGACTGGAAGCGATGCCTTATAAAGGTTATGTGAACTCTGCTAAGGAACAGATCTGGAGAAAGTGAATACGATGCTTCTCCATCACTTTCAATTACAAGTTCTGACCCCTAAACCTCTGGCTGACGGAAAGTAGAAAGAAACGCAGAGGAGAAGAGATAATGTTTGCACTCTGCTAAAACATGTGACATTAAACAACTGATTACTGCAGGTGCAAACCTTTTCTCTTGGTGTAACTCTGATCTCTAAACATTACCCATTTAATAAAAGAAAAAGGTCCTTGAGTAAGGCACTTAACTTCAAGGTTTTGCATGAACACAGCAGAGCAGCTGACCCTGAGCTGTGAGTAGTCTCTTTATAAAACATATTACATGTTCGGAAGAGAGCTGAATGTGTGTCTCAAGGAAAGCAGGGTGCACCCAAATATGTGATGCTAATTGAAAACAAAGAACAACAGAAATCCTGTATATATTAAAACCCTCAGGAGCAAAGGCCATATGGGAGAATGCAAAGCCTGGGACCCCGGCGTGTTAACAGTTGAATTTGCAATTTGATTAAAATACTTAGGCAGCATGTATTAACAAGGAAACCTTCGAGCATAGCCAAGAAACCATAAAATTTGCATCGCTGCATTTTCCGGGCCTGTGCAGGGCAGCGAGGTTGTAATGAGCAGGAGCATTTTCACAATAACTAAATTACCAACGCCACTTTGAAAAGAGACTGAATGTTAAATTTTTAAAGTGTTATGTGAGCTGAAATAACATTTCCACCGCACCTCCAGAGGGCGTTTTCTTCCGGGTGGCACATGGAAAGATACAGTTACAACAACGAGGAGGAGGAGGAGGACTGGAACAGACTGGGCTGCAGTTTGGTTTTGCAGCAGTCGGTTCAAATTTCAGTGGAGTCAAACAGCTACACAACATGACAACAGTGTCAAACAGCGCACCATGTTGTTAACCAGGTCCAACTAAAGAGGTTGATGAATGTGGTGCTAAGGCCGAGTGTTATTGTGGGTTTTTGGTTATTTTAATATCATGATATGGTGATGGTGATATGGTGTTGTCTTTTCCTGGTGTTAAAGGCTGCATTAGAGATCAATTTTATGAAATTATTAGACTGTTTTAGCTGTTGTTTGGCTTTACCTGCCTGGTTGTTATATCCATATTACTAAGGATTGTTGAAAAATGTATTGTATGTAAATAATTTATGAAAGCACCATTAGTCATCCCTATAATATCATCTCAACATCAAGGTATTGATGATATTTGATGTTGTCCATATCACACAGCCGTACTCCTATTAGCTATTGCTTTCACAGAGCTGACCCTATTCTTGCTGTGATAATATCATACTTTCAGAAATTGAACATGGCATCGGTATCAAAGTGTAAATTCTGCCTTTAAACTGGAGGAGGTGTGTTAAAGCACCTGTGCTGTGGTGCAGCTGACCTCACACACTCACCTCCCCGTGGAGGGGGAGCGAGCAGAAAGAGTTTCTTTACAGAGATCAATACAGTATCACATTGTTATTACACCACTGTAGTACAGTGGTCGATGAGGAAGTCTTGGGTTCATTTTGTCATTCGTCATTCTCTGTCCTTTTCTTGACCTTGTCATAGAGGTTCCCCGAGTTCCTCTTGTCGTCCTCGTCGCTGCTGTCCTCGGCGGGCGGGTTCTCCCTCTTCATGTCGTCTCCCAGGTAGTGCTCAAAGACGCTGGAGAAAGCCACCGCCGACAGCATGCACACCACGGGCGTCAGAGTCAACATCAGACGCACCATCACGCCGGCAAAATAGACGGCGCTGATGGCGTAGAGCGCCACTGGAGGGCAGGAGAGAGAGGGGGGAGGGGGGGATGGGAGGAGGAGACAGAGAGAGAGAAAGAGAGAGAGAGGGGTCAAAGAAGGACAGTGGAATGAATGCGAATGGGGAAAGAGGAGGGGAGAGGCAGAAGGGAGCAGAGAGCAAGAGGAGATAGAGACATGAAAAAGAAAGACTGAGATGTCAAAGTAAAAGCGCGATCAGTGCAGGCCAGCCGTATACAACTCCAATCCTAAAAGGAAAAGAGTTTCTGGCTGCTTTTCGCCCTTGAAAACTGCCGACCCAGCTCAACAGGTGCGTGGCTAATCAATAGCATTAATTGGCTGATTAAGTCCAAGGGAGAAACAAACTGCTGAAGGACTGTGGCTCTGGCGGCCAGAAGTTCTCTGCCCTTGATCTAGCCTGTCTGCTTCTTTGCTGTCTGCTACTCCGTTCACATTAAAGTTTCCTTTGATTTTTTTTCTATGGACTGAGAAGTTCAGTCCCCTTAGTGTTTTTCCTTCACTGAGAGGACGAAGGGGGTATATATTAGAGGAGTCACAGGGGAGACAGTTCTGGTGGGAACGGATCCTAGACAAGCGGGCGTTCAAATGTCTGCAGAGGAAGTGGTCTTAATGACTACAAACTCTGACCATGTTTCATGTGACTTTTGATATATAATTTGACCCCAGTCATCAAAGTTATCTCCATATGTGTGTTTTTCATAAATAAAGTAGATATAATTCATATACATGTTGACAGGCAGAAACAATTGGTCGATTAATCATAATTAATTACTGATTAATTAATCATGATTAATCATTATAATCATTTATTGGGTAATTATACCAATCAGTTGCTCTTTACAACTTCACATATCCTTTGCTGGCTTTACATGGTGCAACTGAAATGCAACTTCAGTTCCATGCAACAGGGAGCTCCAGGCGAGCCATCCAATGAAAACTATAAATTTGGTTGCATCATCATTTGGAATGTTCCATATGGGTTTGTTGACATGGCAACAGTAATGCAACCTGCAATTTACTGCATGAAAGTTGCACCATGTAAAGTGTTTTTCTCCATTTCCTGCTAGTCAGATTAAATAAGCAATTCAAAAAAATAATAATGATTTGGCTCAGTAACTTGTGACAGGCATCTGACATTTTTAACATTTTATAGTCAAAATGATTAATTGATTAATTAAAAAAATGGATATTCATCGACAGCGGGAAAAAAGGGAGTTGCAGCCCTAACAGCAGATAAAATATAACGACTACAAGACAAGAAAAAGTGAAAGACAATTTATAACATCATGCCACAGTGCTGCTTGTATTTTGAAGCTTATATTCGAAAATGTGTTTTGGATTCCAATCATACCGAACACCCGTTCGTCGTTGATGTTCTTGATGCAGAACCAGAGGCCTGCTGGGAAAGTGCAGACCAGGATATGGAGGTCAAAGAAGAAGGAGACCCATGTGGTGGGCTGGTGCTCCGACACCGACGCTATGATGGGGATGTGGATCTTAGCATAGCTGGGGAGAGAGAGAGAGAGAGAGGGACAGAGAGAGAGAGATTTATATTAGCATGAGAGTGTGAGGCACGTTAAGACAAATTATAAGATGTATCCTCCTAATTAACTGCAGAAATTTGGAGAAAAAAAGAGGGACAGTGATAATTTAACTCCCCGGCATGCCCATGATAAAATATGAACACATCTAGTGCCAGAGATGAGTAATGCTCTTCCTTTGCTTTTATTTTCTGATCTGTGTATAGCTTGTCTTTTCACCATGGTGGGTTGTTACACATCAGTTTTTCGGTGCTATTTGAAATATTTCTCTTTAAAGTGTGTTGTGATTACAGCTGGGAGAGAGAAAACACACAGCGCATTAAGGAAAGAGTAACAGCCTCTTAAGGAAAGGAAAAAAAGACCATCGCAAACTGCTTCAGTCAGCAAACAGGGGAGAGGATTGATCGGCTCTTATTGCTGAGAAATCAGACACGCTGCGGCACATTTGGAGAGCACGGGGTGCACTGCTACCATTTGGAGTTAAGACATCGGTTCAGTGAATAACCTATCCTGTTACTGTTTCCCCCCTTTGGGACAGTGCAGGCGGGGAGGAGGGGGTTTGTGTCCCTCTTAGAAAACAAACACACTCACACACTCGATTAAACAAGTGTTCCATCGACAGTGAATGCGTGAAGGTCAGCAGGGCTTACCCGGTGTCCCAGAGCGAGTAGAAACGGCCACTCCACGGAGCGATGTAACCTACAAAAGAAACACAATCAATACAAAAAAAACACAAAGCGAGAGAACACGGGGCTGTGTCTGGCTTTTTGCTTGCCTTTAACGCTCCCATTAAAGCCTCAGACTGTCTATAAGGGTCCAGGAAATGTGAGTGTGTTGAATTTGTGCAATGTAAAGAAGAGGAAATGATCAGATCTGGGTCAACCTGCAAATGATAATAATCTAATTTGTTGTTTGTTATTGTACCAGAAATACTTATTTGTTTAAAATTTAATGCAATTATTGCCTTGTCTTGTACAGCAATCCTGCATATCTAGTACTACATGATGGTTTCAAAAAAAAAAAAGAAAGAAAAAGAAAAAAAAAAGGGTTTGGCAAATACTCCCTGAGCTATAGGCGTAGAAATAATTCATAACAGAGCTTGGCTAATAACACAATGGATATCTACGGTTGAGTCGGACTGTTCACTGTGTGGAATAAAACTGAAACAGACTCTGTAAATATGATATGGTAATTCATGTTATTTAAGAGCGCTCTTGTGTAGACAGTAGGTATAATACCAGGCTTTGTGCAGGTCGATAAAGGGACTGACAGGTGTAAAGAAGAACCTTCTGCATCCTCGGCTCCAAACCGAGAATATAACTCTCAGCGGAGAATGTGTCAATGCTGAAAATATATTCTATTGATGGTGCTTAATTACTGAAATTGACTTGTTTATAAATGTAACTGAAAGCATTTAAACTGCAAATTAGACCGCGCAGGGCATTTTATGAGCGCATGCAAATGTCTTATTTTGGTGAGGCTTTGATCTGGAATTTCAATACATTTCAGCTCAGTGCTGTTGCCTGGGTGCTCTCAGACGCCACGTGTGCATAGACAATAACACACACACACACACATGCACACACACGCACACAAAAGCTCTGGCCTCATATTCTACATTCGGTGATGAGCTTGCACTCATTAGGGTTCAAACCCCAAAAGGCTAGAACCCTACTGAGTTTCTGCCGGTTTATTATTATTATTATTATTATGATTATTATTATTTGGGTTCAAACCCTGGAGAGGACGAACCCTGTTGTATCTGTTAGGATTATTATTTTTCTTCGCTGTGTCTGAGGCTCAGCAACCATAAGTCCCAGACCAATCAAATTCGGTAGGTGGGTCCCTATGGCCCCCCACTACTCTGGCTCCAATAATCACCCATGTCAGCCAGATGGTGGCGCTATGACAAACTTAAAAGTCCATAACACCAAAAGTCATCTATATCTTCATTCAAATGCTTCCAAAATTGACACAGAGATTATACAGATGCTTGATATCACGTTTAAAATAGTGTTCAGATATGTCAAAATCCAAGTCTGCAGTGACATTCAGTGTCTCACTGTAATTAGTACTGAATGCAGGCTGTATTTTGCCCTTTGTTGCACACTGTATAAAAACTGTTTGATAATGACAATCAATGTCACCACAAGGAATTTGTATTACACCTTTCAAAAGAGAAGTTACAATGAGTTTAACAATCAGGGATTACAAAGAAACAAAGAATTAGTAAGACTAAGAAGAAGAAAAGAGCTTTCAGTAGTGATTTAAATGATGACACAGATTCAGCCAATTAACAGACTTGGCCCAGTCTGTCTTTCACTCAATGCATCTCAACACTGTCTGGAGTTGTGCAATAAGCTGCCCAAAAATGGTGACTCCCACGACTCCGTAAATAACAAAAAAACTCCCTCTAAAAACTGTAGACGTTTGCTGCTGCTGTTGGGAGGGATATTCTTCTACAAAAAACAAACACAACCTTATTGATAGGGCAGGTTTGGAGCCAGACTACGCTTCGGCTTTGGAGCAGATGATGGGGAATATCTCAAGGTTTACCCAAGGCAGTGAGAGGTAGCAGTCATGAGGACAATTTTGCTGGAAGGAAATTTTGAAACGCTGTATTCAGTCAAGAGGTAACGGTTAAGAACAGATACAGTGTGCATATTTAATTTGGCAGGGGTTTGTAATGCACCACTAAATATAATGCATACCACAGCTTATCAGTCAAAAAAAATTATCTAACCAGGAAATTCAAACCAAAGCCATCGGTAAAAACAAGATCAAATATGGCTTTGGTTATGAGTGGGACCAGTCACACATTAAATTAAAAGACTCTGATGTTTAAATTCTCAGCAGCAAAGTTGTGTGAGGAGATATTAATGTCCATATTAATACTACAATACAAAAGACAGATTCTGAATACTGATAATAATTTCTGAATAATATTGAACACTTCAGTGCAAGAAAGATCAGTAAATAGTGATGTGGCAGCTAAAGACCATGAGACCTCCACCAAGGCTAAAACCTCACATAAATAAATAAATAAATAAATACGCTAGCAGGGACAAATTTCAAATAAGAAACCAGAAGCTCACAGATTTAAGTAGAAAGAACAGTTCTTCAACATTTCAGGCTTTAACAATGCAAGATTTGCATGCTTGTTTATCAAGTTTAATTTTCTGACAAAATATTGCATGGACACGTTGCATTCTGACGTGAAAGTGCAGCATATCAGACGATCCCACAAGCACATGAACGCAGAATGACAGTACCACCAGGGTCGTTGAGCCGAGGGACGTCTGCCTACCGAATTTCAGCCAAAAAGTCATATATATTTTCCAAACAAAAAGACAGTCAAGTAAAAACATGACCTCCTTCCTACATCACTGTCAGAGATAATAAAATGACTAAAAATAAAACTCCTTCTCCTTACATTAAGAGGAGTTAGCTTAACATTGACACTCAAAGATGGCACTAAGGGAAACAGCAGAGACACTGAATCGTCTATAGAGCGAATAGAGTTCAATTGTTTTTGTTTACAGAGCCGTGGCTCAGCCTTTGGCATCATTTTGTAAAGACAATCTAACAGGTTCACTGAGAAGCTCAACTTCATCAACTTTGCTACAACACAGTTGCCTTAACCTAACTTCAGCACATCTTATTGTTACTGAAAGACCTTATCTTTTGAGGCATTTATACATACAAGTCAAACACTGCAAAATCTAAACAAGGAAGAGCAGATAAACTGCACTTTTTATAAGTATGTTTACATGCACAACAATATCTTCCCTGTATCTAAGACTCAAATAACACATTTTGTCTGTGTGTTTGTGCAGGTAAGCACTGTATCTGTTTCCAGTAGCTTGGATCAGCTCTTATCTCAGCAGTGTGAAACTTAAATAAGAAACCTGGGACACACAGATATAAGACAGCTTAGTAAGGCCCTGTGTGCACCTCATGGTGAGCTCAGTTTCCATGGTAATATTCACAATGTTGTTTATTCATGTATATAGGCATGGATATTCATGAGAATGTAATGTATACAGGCAGTTAATCTATAATGGGATCTTAGCAGAGATGAGCTATTATTTGGTCTGTGCATGTAGACGCACTCTATCTGAAACATACAGAAGAGCATTATTGAGCACAGGGCTGCAACACCTTTTCCATTTCAGAAATCCAGATGTTAATTTCTTGCCTCGCTAGATTTGGGTTGTACTCATTACAATGCAAGCTGATAGTGAACAGGTAATCTCCACATTCTCCGGTCACTGCCGGCAAGGAAAAATATCACAATGCATGAAATCATATGAGAAGTCATGTGATCAGGACTAAACAAATTATGACCTTTTAGGACTGTTTGTGCAAATCCCAAACTTTGCAAGACTCTGAAATAATGAAAATCCCTTGCTGCATATTTTCACATGTGCGTAGGAGCTGTGTGAGCGGGCATACGGACCTGTGTATGTGAGATAGATGACGGTGAGGAAGACCACCCCAGCCGCAAGAGAGACTCCAAGGAAGAAGAGCGTCTGGAACTCCTGCTTGGTCAGCCGGTCCTTCAGGTACTGCAGGAAGGCATAGGCCTGGAGAAGTGCAAACACACCTGGGGAAAAGACACATAAAGACACAGAAGAATGGGTAAACACAAGACGGAAACACACACACACAGAATATTTGACAGACGTCGTGCCTCCAGCTGGGTAAAAGGCAGGTTTAGCCAGAAAAATGCAGATTTCTCCGTTTGGGGGAATTTTTTGACAAGGCACTGCACGATAGCCCCTTCGGCTGTACATGCAGATGTGAATGATAAATACTACGGGACGTCGTATTTCAAATGCATGAGATGGATCTGTGTAAATAAGCCTCTCTCTTCTTTCCCTCGCCTTCCGCCTCCTTCCTTTTCTCTCTTTCTTTCTACCCTTTCTTCACACTCTCCCCTTCCTTTTGCCTCCTGTGTCTCTTTTCAGCCGCCTCCGTCCTTCCATGACTGGCGAATTTCAATGTTAACTGAAGAGAGGCTCGCTTGCTCTCCCTTTCGTCACCTCCCTACCCCCTTGACAAACCTCGTGTGAAATCGCCCTGGCCCACCACCGCCCACGGCAGGTCTCAGCCATTTCCAAGGTTAAAGCCCTGCCTGTCTCCTGGAGAGCCGCCATGGTGCTAACACGCTTGTCACTCTACGCCACCCTGCTTGCCCGCCTCGGGGGCTGACATCTCCACGGTACCCACAGGTCCGTGGCTCTGTCACTCTCTTCCCGTCTCCCAGTGTGCTCTCCGAACACCGCTACCAGATGTTCTGAGCAGCTGCTACCCCGGCGACGGGGAAAAAAAATGCAAAAAAAAAAAAAAAAAAACACACTCGCCCTTTGAGAGAGAGACGGAGAGAGAGAGAGCGAAGCAGAGGCAGGGATAATTTCTGGTGGTGACGGCCTTGGTATATTCCTCAAAGCCGTTCATCATGCCGTCTGTGTTCTAGATGCTCAGGAAACATGAGCGCTTCACCTGCTGCAGTGTTGAGAGAATCCTCCAAAAAAAAAAAAAAAAAAAAAAGTCAAACT
>OMLF01029345.1:30211-40372 GCA_900302615.1 Holocentrus rufus
TCCTGACAACAACAATCCTCTCCCAGTCTGGATATAGATGAACAAAAGAAACATGCACATACATAACGCACCCATTCATGCTGTCAGGACCATATGGTCCCAGTCTTGAGAGGCGAACATGAACAAGCTTTAATAAACTACCCACACGCCTAAATTAAAAGTACTTAAAGTGCTGAACCCATATGGCTTTCTTTTGATGGCACTCACTTATTCTCATAAGATCCTGTGAACTTTCACAGATAAAGCATGACACCAACACTGCTGGGCAAGGGAGTTCAATTTTTACTGCAAAGCATATGCATTCATGTTACTGTAAGGTGCTTTGGATACCAGCATGCACCAAATGGTTGAGTTGTATTTTAACACAAACTACAGAGGCAAAGCCCTTATTTTTTCCCTGTGTTGTGTGATGTAATTTTGTAGGTAGTGATTACAGATTACGGGGTCAGGGCATAGAGGTTGACTGCTGATGACCTCATGAGCCCCTGCTTACATCATGAAGTGGCAGTGTGGCAAAGTAGCTACAGACACCAACATGCATCTGAAAGTGTGTGTGTGTTCAGTCCCTGCAAGAGCCAGTGTGTCCTGTCAAAGTGTCCTTGTACAAGACGCTGATCCCAGACCTGCTTAATCATTGTAAGTCACTCGAGGTAAGAGGCGTTGGCTAATTGCCTAAAATGTAAAAATGTAAATGTAGCTCAAGATATGCATGCTAACAAAGGTCAGTGCTCCAGAGGAGACAAATCCTGCATTATGCAGTAATCTGTTTGTTGGTGTAAAAAGTCGCCATGTATTCATGTTCACTTTGTGTTGTGTTTTGTGTGCTGGCGAGAAGGTCTCACCTCTGGGATTTATGTGTTGGCAGCTAAACAGCACTGCACTGATGTGCTGTTTTGTTTTAAAACCAAACCAGGAAGACAAATAATTAAAGACTGGATGTCCTGTAAAGGATGAAGTAGATTTAACTGCTTCAGTTTCTTCATGAGAAACCAAGAGAGGAGAAATAGTTTGTGAGGAAGTAGATTTTAGTAGTTGACTGACAAAAAACTTGATTTTTGAGAATTTTGAGAAGATTTCTGACATCACTATCTGGCTCTGAATGGGGTTTATGTGAAAGGTCTGGGCGCAAAATAAAATGTATATGTGATGGCATGTGAATGCAGGGTGACATAATGCATGGGTGCCACTCAAGGGACAGAAGGGGCGGGACTTACCTGCCGCAGCCATGTGTTCACTGGTCCTGATTGGTTGGAAGCCCACAAAAGGTATCTGCATTGATAGCACAAGGCCAACGATGTAGAATGTACTGTAAGCTGTGAGGAGAAGAGAAAAACACAAGGGAGTGAGGAGAGGAGGAGGAGAAATGAAGAGAGAAAGGACAAATTGAGAGAAAGAGAGAGAGGGGGTGGGGGCGTAAACAAGATAAGAAACCAACAATCAAAATAAAGTATTGAACTCCACTTTCCACTCTCTCCGCTCCCATTCCAGTTTGGGTCCTGCTGAGGGAAACCATCTCCACAAAGGTATTTAAAGCCTATTGATTTTCACTGTCGCACTTCAGAGGGAGTAAATACAAAACACCTAATCTAAAGTCATTTACTGAGAAAATGGGAGCTGGTGTGGAACAGTGAGGCGGGGGCCCGGGGTGAGACTGTGGTGCCGGGAACAGTACAACTCCCACCTTTGTAGCTGGGGGGAACTGATTCGCAGACGCACCGACTTAATTAAGATTTCATACTCTTCCTGAAGAGTGTGCCTCGTTTTTGAAGTAGCTGCGACTGCCCTCAGCGATCTCCCTCTCACACATCTGCTATTGACTCAAGATAGAGAGAGATGAATTGTGAGGGAACAGAGACTGCAAGGCATTTCATTAGACACTGATTTTTTTTTTTCCTTTTGTGTTTTCCTTCAGAGTGACAGAGACATTTGGCTCTGAAAAGAAGAGCCGCGAAACGCAGCAAAGAACGAACACGAGCGGCGCAGTTAGCACTTCGAGACCTTGTGCCTTTTTCTCTGTCAACAGAAAATGTCCACCAATCTAGCTCTGGATCCCTCATTTGCGAACAAAAGATGCATGAGGTTGCTGGCTGATTCCCAGGGCTGTAAATACGCTTGAAGAACAATGAAGGCGCAGTGAAATTTTCTGCTTCGACTAACAGCCCTGTGCCACCAAGTGGAGCTTCATTGTTGCAGAACTACTGTTTGGTGATGGGGCAGAGAGAGGCCAAAGGGCCCCCACTGTGAAGAGCACGTCATTTATTTTCAAAGCACTCAAAAGACTATAGTTTGCAGTTACAAGGAGTACAACATATAATCAGGTGCAAATGATGCTTGACGCAGTATCATTTATCTTGACCCAAACAGGAGTGCCTGCTGTGTGCCCACGGCTACACTGACAATGGATGTGTTCCGGTGGAGCGTCCGAAGTAACGAGCTCGCCTTCTCTCAGCCGAGGGATAATGTGCCCGTGCTGCCACGTGATCGCTGGCACCGGGATGTTCTGTGAAATAACAAGCCTATCCTCTCCGCCAGCGCTCCGCTTCTGATATTCACACAAAATGATCAGGTAGCAGGTGGCTGCATTTACTGTTAAGTGGTGTGTGGGTGTCTGGGTGTCTGCGATGCCGATGATGGAAAGCTTAAGGTTGCGCACGCCGCGCCGAGAGATGAAAACAGGCGTGACTGGGTTGTTTGAGGTTGTTTCAGGGTCAAATGCTTAGGCAGCAATGTGGGGAGACGACTGAGGAAGAGTACTGATTTTTTTTTTTTTGTTCCCCCAGGTCGTGCATGTATCTCTACTCAGAGACGGGAGCGATTCTGATATCTAAGACACTGGCTCATTTACTTCAATTTGAGCGATGTATGAGAGTCTGCAGCACCGAACCATGCAGCAGAGTTATTCTCTGGGTCAAATGCTTGTGCATGTGTGTGTGTGCATGTGTGTATGTGTGTGTGTCTTACCGATGTACACTCTTCTGCTGTAGCGCTGCATCAACAGCAGCACAAACACATGCAGAGGAATCAGGTTGATGATGAACACGTAACCTCCCCATGCTGATACCTGCAACAAACAGACACAACCACACACACACGTCAGTCAGGCTAATGGGGATGCCTGAAAGATCCACTACTATGTCAAGTAATCAATTAGTCAACTGATAGAAGATAAATAAATTCTGATTTTGATAAATGATAAATCATTTTAGTCATTCACATTTACCAAGTGTAAATAACATAACATTGAAAGAAATACCAAATCACATTTGCTGATTACAGCTGCAGAAATGCCAAAATCTTTTCTGTATTTCATATCATTATCAAATTAAAGCTTTGGGTGTTTTTTGGCAGATGGTCAGACTAAGTAGGCAGTCTGAAGACATCATTTAGACTCATCTTTTCCTGACAAAATGTAGCTGAATGACTGATAAATAAAATAAAATAAAAATCAAAATAAAATACAGGTCACACATTTAATGATTTTCTTTTCAAATACAATAGAAATAATGTTAATGGTTTAAAAAGAAATGTTTGCTTAAAGGAATACTCGTTTTGGGCAGAATCCCATTTTTCTGACTTACTAAGACTGAGATAAGATGTTTGATACCATTTTCACCTCTGTATGTTCACTGGTTCGGTTCTGATGGTTAGCATTTCGTGTTAGCTTAGCATAAAGACTTGAAGTCTACAGGAGTCATTAGCCCAGCTCTGTCAAAGTGAAAAATAAACCTTACAGCAACTCAGAAGCGGTCCCATTTACAAAATGCATTGTTTGTAGTCAAAATTCACTCTTGGATTTTGTTCGTTTTAGGAGAAGTTAGATGGAAGGAACAACAATCGCTGTACACATCTATAGTTCCTACCAACTAACTTCTCCAAAAACATCTATTTCATTGCAGTGAAACACACACTACATTGTGTAAGCTAACATAAAACGCTACCCAGAGGAACCAATCTGGTGGCAGTACAGAGGTGAAAATGGAGTATTCCTTTAATAGTTTAACTGAATTAGATAAAATAGAAGAAATTTGAAGATTTGGCCCTCACAGGACCCTGACTGGCTGACAGCAACAGTTCCCCTAATTCAATCCTGCAGAGGCCTGTTTCAGCCCAAATGCTGCTAATTATCCTGATTGGAAGGACGACAGGAATACTTTCATGAGGTGAGCGAACCAAGACTAAGTTGAGTTTGTGATGCATTCACTGGAGTTAACCTGAAACTGCCAGCAAAAGGGATGGATTTTTGAACATCCAATAACTTTACATATAATCGCTAAAACAATATTCAAATGATTACACTGCTTTCATAAAACCTTGTATTATGTCTGTATATAAATAAAGCAAAAATTTAATCCCTACAATATTGAACCTTTAGGGGAGTATCTTTATTATATGAACTGTAGTTTCGATCGCAATTTAAACTGAGCGAATCAGGCACCCCTTCTTCCACACACGGCCGCCTAGAGGGATATAAATACATCTTATTGTGTTCCCACAGACACAGGCACACAGCTGTAACACATTGACATATATAGCCGCATATAAAAACTATGCAATCATACTTTACCCGTTAGACCTAAAACGTGAAATGCACCAATAACTTTAAAAGCTCCATGAAAATTATACTTCAGCCCTTTTGAGGTTCGCTTAAGTCTCGGAGCACCAGAAACGGGGGCTATAAAACAACTCTACAAAAACATCACTCACAGGTTCGCTTGACTGCAGCAAAGGGTGCAAATGGAGAGGGAGAGTGCAACAGAGAGAAAGACAGAGCAGCGCAGAGATAGGAAAGAGAGAGCAACATAGAAAAAACAAGAAGAAGAGTGTACAAAGAGATAGAAAGGGAAAGAGGGACATTTATCAGAGAAAGAAAGCCACAAAGTGGCGGAAAAGTGCAAGAGAGAGAGGGGGAGAGCCAGCAGAGAGGGAGAGGAAATTAAAGAGGAAAAGGGATTGCACAGCAGCAAATTGTTTGATCCTTTATTCATAGCAGCTTGTCAGAAAAAAGCCCCTTTGCACCTGTTAAGCACGATGAAAAAAGCATTCATTACACTTACGCAGTCAGAGAAAAACGAGCACCTCATGTCTAATTGATAAAAACAGTAAAATGCTACATTAAGGGAGAGAGAGCGAAAGGAAAACTCCTAAATAAGTTCGTTGCCGAGTGGTTAGGTGCAATTATCTTTTGGCAGTCATTTGCATCTGTTCCCTCAGATGGTGACAGCCAATTAGTAGTATGTGAACCATAACTTGAATGAAAACCAAAGATGACTTCAATTTAAGGCTCATTTTCATTGTTGACACAGAGGCAGCTGAATGAATCTCACTCGCTGACTGGTTGGGGTGCGAACTGAAAATTTTACACGGCACTGGAAACAAAGAGCGGGTGACAAAAATCAAGCGGCTACTGGCCCTCGGGGGGGGCACGCCTTTGCAATTTGACCAAATATTTGACACGACAACTGCATTAATATTTTAGTTTTTCGCGAGCGTGAATGATGGAGTCAGGAAAAGAGCAAGAAGAGAAACAGGGAGAGACAGAGTAAGAGTGTGTAGGAGCGACGGGAGGAATTCAAGACCCCATCGTGAAAATTAAATCTAAATTCCCCCACTGCTCTTGGGGACCGCTTATAGCTAAAGCCTTCCGCAATCTACCGAAGGTGCTAAAGCGTATCGGCAACGTTAAGAAAGACCCGTCCTTGCCCTGACATTGAGGGAGGTACAGTTTAACTCGATCCCAAGGACACGTTAAGCCAGCAAAGGCGGCCGAGTCACACACTCCACGTTGTTATGAAGGTTTGTGAATCGATACGGCTGTTTGAGAAAAAATGGTATGTATTGAGAGAAAGAAGCGCCGCAACCAGTGCTTTATCTCTGAGTCTTTCTCAGGCTAAGCTTAATAAAACGCCTCTTTAAAATATTGATCTCTCTGGTTAGCCTCCCTAATATCAATGAAATGCATTATCGATTTAGACAGTGAAAGTAAACATTTTCTTTAGGGCTTGCTTTGCCTTCGGTTTTTTTAAGTGGGTGAGAGAGCGGGCGGCTCAGGCGCTGATCAAACACGAGCCCATACTGGCGCGCTGTCAAGTCTCATTATTACCTGAGGTGACAAAGTTTCTCCTACAAACTTGCAACAATGCAACTTGTTTGTACAGTCTCTGGAATAGATGGTCAAACCGCGGCGCAGTGCATAATCAGCTGGAAGGAAAACCGGGAAGGGTGAGGCCGGCCATCTGGTCACATTAGAGGTCCCCGCGATGATGAATGCCCGCGACAAATCCGGAGCTCTGTGCGAGTTTAAATGAACAAGCTCTTTCGCCAAGTATTGTTCGGTCTGTTTTGACCCCGGATCTCTCCTCGAGCCAGAAGCTAACAGCCGAGGGCAGGATCCAGACGTGGTTTGGAGCAAAGTCTTTTGCCGTTATCTCTCCGCATTTCATACGGGGCTTATCTGATGACCACGAGGCCACCATGAAGAGGATACAGAGTACACAGAGCAGGGGAAAGGCTTTTGCTCTGCGTGTTTGTGTGTGTGAGTATAAATCTTTCACCCTGTGTGCACACTGCATTGGCAGGGGGGGAAGAAGTTTTGTGTGTGTGTATATATGTGTGAATGCTTGCACTTTTGTATGTGTGCACAATGCCAGCAGGACTTTGTTTTACATCAAAGCGACTGTGGGATGATGTGAGAGATGAAGTCACATGACAGATAAAAGGGCGACAAAGGGCCTTGACTGAGACAGCGTTGGAAGTCAGACTCCACCATCAATGAGCAGAACCGTGTGTGTTTCTGTGTGCATGTGTGTGTGTGTGCATGACACAGGCGCTGATGTACCCGAGGCTGGCAACATGGGCAAAGGCCAGGCTCCTCGGCTGCTTTTTTACGATCATCAAAAAGATCCTCCCGTTGCAGAGCTGCAATTTTATCACTTAACTTCTAATAATAACCCCGGCAGAAAGTGGCAACGTCTTATAAACAATCACCTGAGGAGCCTGCGCTGCACTGGGAGCACCTCATCAATACTTTATGAGGGAGACGGAGAGCTTTTGAAGTGCTCCCGTGACGCAGGTGGCTCTGGCGGCGGGGACGGTGGAGGATTCGGAGGGAAGAGCGAGCCGGCGTCTTGGGAACGGACGGACGAGCGGGCGCCGCGACTTATCTGCAGATCTCTTTCGGCTCTTCGCTCGGTGTTTCCCCTCTCGTGCCCCCCCCTCCCCCCAACCGGAGGGATGAAGGGAGGATGTTGCATAGCTGGCGCAGCGGGGGGTTCCTTCGGCTTCTGTCCATCAGTCGATCCCACTCCTCTCATCATCTCCTTCATCTCCGTCTCTCTCTGCTGATTATCCCAGTAGCCGGGCAGGGGATCTCTATCTCCGTCTCCGTATCAGCATTACAACTGTCACATCCAATTAAGGACCACAGGCGTGCAGAAATGTCGCCTTGGCTGTGCCCTGATTAAATTGACAGCTGAAGGTGACGGGGTGGTTAAGAAAGAAGGGGCGGGGTCAAGCGGCGGCGACGGCGGCGCGTGAAGTGCTTGAGTGAAAGTGTACAGTGTGAGACGAAGAGGAGAGGGGTGGGTGTAGCGGGGAGGTTGATGGTGTTGATGGAGACATACAAGCCTGGTTTGTACTTGCTGCCAGAGAGCTCATCTGCAACAGTGGGTGGGCTGCAGAGGAACATCACATCAGTGGGGAGAGAGAGAGAGAAAGAGAGAGAGAGAGAGAGAGAGAGAGAGAGTGGCGGTATTCCCATCATCTGGGACTAGGAAAGAGGAACTAGGAAGGGAGAAAAGTAGGATGCTGTCTCACTATGTGCTCTCTCCTGTTTTATCCTCCTATATCTCTCTCTCCCTCCATCTCTCTATTCATTTATCTCTTTGTCTTTCCATCCTTTTCCCTTTCTTTCTCTCTCTAGGTCATTTCTCCCTTCTCTCTTTCTGTCTTGTCTCCCCCATCAGCATCATCTTTCCATCACTCTCGCCCCTCTCTGCTCGTCTTGTCTCTCCGTTCTCTCTCTCCCCTCCTCAAACGCTGCGGCCCAGCGTGATCGATGAAGCTGGATTTCAGTAATCCGTTTCATTTGACATCTGTCTCACGGCCGGCCGAAGAGATTTAGCTAGGAATGAGCAGGAAGCTGGAGATTTTCATAGGCGCCGGTGCCCTCTCTCTCTCACTCTCTGACACACACACTCACACACACACACACACACACATACACACACAGACAAAATCTGTCTCTGAGGCAGTCTGCCTAGAGCATCTTTTTATCTCATCTCTCTCATCAACCCCCTGATGGGTCGTGCCTGAATTCATAAATAATGCCTAACACACTGGCTACGCTGCTCCTCCTCTTTCTCCACGCAAAGGCTTGTCCATTCATGACAGCAGGCAATCGCTCCAACGGCACCATCTCGGGGGCTACCTTAATGTAATCACCACTCGCATTTCCCATTGAGCTGGAGATGGGATGGTGCGTGATTAAATCAAATCAGGCCCATCCAGCCTTTAGCCTATGTGTCTTCCAGATTCTCTCTGTGCACGGACCATTCTGTAGGTGTAGACGTGTGTGTATGTGTCTGTGTGTGTGTGTGTGTGTAGATTATTCTCACCATGTAGAAATAGGAGAGACAGCAGCCGATGGTCCAGAATACTGAGCCCGTCTTCACCGATTTCACCTGAAGCAAAAAAAGAGACAACACGAAATGATAAAAGGGTTAGAGCAGTGTGTTAGCCTTCAGTGTTAAATAAGACATGTAGAGCTGCAGCAGGTAGAACTAATTCCTGCTTTCTTGGACACTAGACACCCAAAGACCACAAGCAAATTTACTAAAATAACCACAATCTACAAAAGTAATTGAATAACAGCCGGAAAATCCAGAATCTGGACTGAGTGCAGCGTGTCTTCTCTATTAAAAGGCACAATCTGTAGTTTATTGTGCGGCACACCCCTTTTGAAATACAGTAGCCCCAAAAAAGGCTTTGTTTACATCATGATTTATTTAATGCGAGAGTATTTTAAGACGTGTTATGAGACTGCAGACAGAATCTGTATACGTTTGTAGTGTTTGTGACAAAGTGGAGTGAAACTAAGTAAAACTTGCACTTTCAGTTATTATGAGCTAACGAAGTGCGGAGAAAAACATTTTCCGCACACAGGAAGAACTCAAAATCAACAGTCAAATAGATGAGGTGTATCTTTAAAACTAGTTTGATAATTACAGCAGATCAGGGACAGCCAGCTGTGGTGAAAGAGCAGAGGATGAGGGGAGACAGACGAGTTTAAACTAGATTGCTGCCGACAGCTTGTAAACAAGATCTCCTTCCCCTCCACAGGCAGATGAACCAGGCGAGCACGCGCTCAATAACGCGCACGCGCTCAAACTTGAACGCAAATACAGTCGCAAACACAAACACAAACACGCGCGCTAACTTCGGAGCTGTCCCTGCAATAACAAAACTGATGGCGAGTATTGGCGACAGGACGGGGGCTGTCATGGGAGCTTGTATCACATCGAACACCGCCTGCCCGACTCAACACAGCTCACTTGATCCACTGATGAGGAGGGGGGAGAAAAAAAAGGGAAAAAAAAAAATCAATGGATCTCAGGAGCAGGTGGCCACGCCTTGTCCAAACACCCAGCAGGGGCTCGCCGAAGCGGCACACACAGTCCACCAGACATCAATCCATCAATCGATCAGCGGCGCGCACACACACACACACAGCCGCCGCCGCCTCGTACCCACACACAAACGGAACAAAAACACCCAAAACGATCCGTCTCCAGACAGTGTTTTCCTGCGGAGCTGAGGTAAGCTATGCTGCTGTGCTGACCTGATTTGCATTCTCCCCTGGAAAAAGCTGGAACTTCCGTTTGCTGACTAGTGATATGTCGGGGGGAAAAAAAGAAAAAGAAAAAAAAAAAAAAAAAAACATGTCGGGCTACTGCCGTTTGGTTCAGGATGGCTAATTGTGACTAAGTTGTAACTCGAATTGCCACAGGCATAGCCGCCAAAAAGCCTCCCCCTTGACATACTTCTCTCTAATGGTTCCTCGCTGAGCCTTTTTTTTTTTTACTTAAGAGCAAAAACGAGCATTATCTCCTTATTGAGGAGGCTGAGGAGAGAGGGCTGACAAGAGATATAGGCCACTGCGGAGGA
>OMLF01029347.1:6205-17188 GCA_900302615.1 Holocentrus rufus
AACCCTAATCCCGACGCTCACTTTTACGCCCTTGGCCCTCCAACTTTCGACTTCCCATCATCCCTCGCGTAGCTGCTGCCGGTGGCTCGGAGGCCCGCCGCGACTCTCTCTTCTGTCCTGACGAGCTCGACTCGCTCTTCTCCTACTTTGACACCTCCTCCAAGCTAAGGAGCAGTAAGTACTAAAGGCTCAATGTTTTGCTTCCTTCTCCAACCCCTCATCGTACTCACTGCTTGGGCCTGTGGACTAACACTCATCCAACCACTCCTCTGTCCCTCCCCCCCATCCGGAGCCTTCTAACAGACCCTCCCATCATGTTCAGCGCATTGCAGATCGTACCATGTGCTCCTCCCACGGGGAGGTGCAGTCTCTTCCTCATGTGTTTGTGGTCAGTGTCTCGTATTTTGGGTTGTATCTCATCATGTTCGTGGTATTCAGGGACTTTGACTCATTGGGTGAGGTGGAGATCTGTTGTCCAGTTTCCATGTTGAGGGGGGGTTTTGTGTGCAAAATATTAGGACCACCTGCTCGTTCCAACAATAAGACAATAAGTGGATCTTAAATATCAGTTTCAATATAAGTTTGAAGTCTTAGGGCAAGTGAGACATGGATGAGAGAAAGGGGGTTGCAAAGTTAGAGAAAGAGTTTGTGACAGGAAAACTGCTGATTAAAATTCCTGGACTGGAAGGAAAAATCTGGGCAGGGAAAGTGAATCATTAACACTGGACTTCATCATCTGCTCCACTTGAGCTGCTCAGTGGCGGCATGAAAATGGAGACATTTGGAAGGTGTTCCTTTTATTTTATACACTCAGTGTGTGACGTGTCGCTGTGGAAGTGCTGATCCTCAGACTGTTTGTTTTACAGTAAAAAGTGCAGACAGCGGCATCCAGAACAGTGCTGATGGGAGCAGGGAGATGCTGGCCACCACCCCCTCCACTAACAGCCTGGGTGATGCAGGTGAGAGAGAGAGAGACACACACACACACACACACACACACACACACACATACATATACATATATACCTGCAAAAACTGTTAAGGGAGGCTCCTATTTACCCAGTTTAACATGTTTTGACAAGTTTTGAATGTACACAAAGTTTGAGAAAGAATGGAAAACTGTTGTTCAATTCCAATATGATTTTGACATTTTTATGAAGTTACAGACCCATTTCATACTCACATATTGAAAAATGGCCCACAGATGTAGAGGGAAGCTGTATGTCTTTAGTCTCAAGTCCAGTAAATAAATCAGGGGCTGGAAAAGTATGTTTTAATATAGAAATCCTGGACTTTCCGGGCGGTCAGTTCCTCTCATCTTTCTCTTTTTGATCTCTCAGAAGCCGCTGAGCCGCCGCCCATGCCCATGCCCGCCACGCTGCCCCCTCCCTCGCCATGTAAGGAGACCGTTTTCTACGAACCCAAGGAGTACAGCCCGGGCCTGCAGCTGTACTGGGCGTCGTGCGCCCGCAGCCTGCCCGACATGGCGGAGGCCCTGGCCCACGGAGCGGAGGTCAACTGGGTCAACACAGAGGACGAGAAGAGGACGCCGCTCATCATGGCCGTACAGGGGGTGAGCATGACTCAACACACTACACCACCGACACTGTAGACCCACATATCTTCATAGAGGGGAAAAAAACTATTCATCATTCAGACAAGGTGGCGTGAAGTAAGTGGCAGCCATATCTAACAGCCCTGCAGTGGAATGTATTAATAAATTATGAGGCAGTAGTGCTGAGTACGGTGGAAATGCACTGAATAACTTGTTGGTGCAGTGGAGCGTCGTCATTTTGTTCATAGAGCTAAAGTGATTTATTAAGACCTGCATGTGTGAGAAAACTGTGAATGTGCAGATCAAAATCTTTGCTGAATCGTATTTGATGTGTTTGTACTCCATCACATGTACAACAAAAATAATGTTTTATACCTCCACTCCATCTCAGGGCTCGCTGGTCACCTGTGAGTTCTTGCTCCAGAACGCAGCCAACGTGAACCAGCAGGACGCCCAGGGCCGAGGACCCCTCCACCACGCCACCATCCTGGGACACACAGGGTTTGTCTTCCATGTCGCAATACTTACTAGATACTTAAAGTATATTGTTTTTTGTCTTATTACTCGGCCATAATTACCCTAAAGTTTTCCACAGAATTTGTACCTACATTTACATTTAGGCATTTGGCATATGCATTTACCTAGAGTGACTAAAAGTGAGTTTTATTCTCTTTTGCAGAGGTAAAGCTCATTAACAGGAACTCAGCTCGTCACGGAAACTGTTGTTTGAACTTAATTATGTGGAGTTCCTTAACCTACAGTGAGAGGAAGCATTCATCTGAGATTGTACTTGACCTCCCAGAGATTAACTAACCTTGCTCTTTATTTCAGGCAAGTGTGTTTATTCCTGAAGAGAGGAGCCAATCAAAATGCTGCAGACATTGAGGAGAAAACGCCCCTGTCCATGGCGGTGGAGGCAGCCAACGCAGATATTGTTACACTGTGAGTGCAGTCATTTTTTAACCTTTATTTATCTATATTGGGGAGGATTTTATCACACACTAAAGTGACTGAGAAGCTTCCACAAACTGTCTGCATTAACCAAAAAGGAGGCCTAACATCTTTTTGCCACAAGGTGTCACTAGAAAATTTGATTAGAATTTAGAAAAAAAGTAAATCTGTGTATTTCTGAGTAATGAAGATATTTAACAATGAGCGATGTCCAAAAGCTGAAGGATGGAAATGTCATGGATTGTAATAATTACTGACATGTAACATCCTCACAGCGTCTGTGCTAACCAGTCGCTCTTCTCCCCCCTCCAGGCTGCGACTGGCCAAGATGAACGAGGAGATGCGGGAGGCGGAGGGGCCCTACAGCCAGTCAGGTCAATATCCCACCAACAGCCCCACCGAGATGCAGTACAGGAAGTGCATGCAGGAGTTTATTAGCCTGCAGCTGGACGAAACTTAGCTGTCCGTGCTCTTCAAAGCACAGGGGGCAACATAAAACCAACCAGAGGAGATGTACAGCCCAGGGCGTCGGGGTTGGGGTCAGTTTACTTAAAACTGCAGACTGACAGGAAAACGACACTGTCTCTCAGAATCCATGAGGACATAATGGTAAAAAACATCCATCTGTACGATTTTGTGCAAATTTATCTGCTTATTTTATTGATTGACTCTAAAGTGAACTGACCCCAGGCCTGCCAGGTTTGCTCCTGTGTCCTACTTGTGTGCAATAGCCATTGTAACTGCCCGGCCCCAGCCAGGCGCTGGGCGAGCTGCACCCTGTGTGTGGTTTAGAGTCAGGTGCTAGTCTGTGTTCATGTTACCGGGTTATAGCCATCAACCCTTAGAGTTTTAATTCCAAAATCCACCTTTAGACAGAAGTGACTGTTAAAATTATCGATAGCACAAAATCAACAGACGCAGTGGTAGTTTGAGTAGATTATGATTTTGGTGACTGTTTATTTTAGACGTGTTGAATCACCAGCTAATGAACAAATGAAGTGTTTTGGTGGGGAAAAAAAAAAAAAGCCTCTTCAGGTGTTTAACAGCCAGTTGTCTGTTGTGTCCCCGCCGTCAGTCACAACGTCCTGTGTGGAAAGTTCGCTACCTGCTGCTGCCTTCAACATCCAGTGATGCTCAAACCTCAAAGTGAAGGCAGTCTTCTCTATCTGGCAATAATTGTGACTTCTGAATGATAATTTTGACCGTCAGACCAGTTTGGAGCAGTGTAAGGTGTCTTATTAAAGCACTGGCTTTCGTTTTTAAATTGGTGACTTGAGGGAATAATTTATGCACATTCCTTTTTAATGGTTATGCAATTACCTTTTCCATTTTACCATGCTTGTATGGTTCCCATTTTGAGTCTTAACCATTTTCAAGGTCCTGTTTACTCGTTTTTGTTGTTACAGTGGTGCATCCACCTCTACTCCATTTTTGGTGTGCATCTTACTGTTGTGAAGCTGACATGCCTGCTGAGAAAAAAAATATCTATTTTAGAACTGTTGCTTTTATAAAGATAATCATAAGAACCATATAGAACCATACATACAGTGTTGTAAATTGTGTATACATACATTTCTATATGTCGTCAGTATTTGACAGAGTAAGCAGAGTTGAGAGCGACTCTGGAAATATGTAATGTATTCTCCTCTGTGTTGTCAAGACACAGCTTGCACAAGGGTGGATGCTACGAGGGTCTCTGTGCGTGCATCCTTGCTTTTATTTAGTTTATTTTTTATTCTGTGGTATTTTCTACCCATTATAACAGTGTTGTGTCTTGGTTGTTAGTCTGGTGCGTGTGCTTGCTAATCGCCCGTTGTGACGGGAAATCCAGAATTGTAAGCTGAAAGGCCTTGTAGAAGCGTCTGATTGTCTCAAGTGCTAGTGGACTCTTAGAGGATAATTCTGATTATTTTCAATTTGGGACATATTTTTTTGTTTTTTTCCATCATGAGGACCGATTATGTTGAATATTTCATCATGTTCTTCACTGTAGTGCTTTACTTGAGTCTAGTTTGCAGGGAGCGCTGCTGTCCAATCACACAGTCGAACCCAAAAAGCATTTTGGACAGCAAATCCCTGCTCCCCTCCGTCTGAATGTATGTAAAACTCCACAGTGAAGGGACACAAACAATCATCATAATGGAAAAAAAAAACTTAAAATATTAAATCCCAGGTTGAAAATAATCCCGTCATCCTTAAGTGATTAACTCAAGAATAGGCAAACTATCTGAGGATGGCACACCGCCGAGCAGGAAGTGCAATAGCTTAGCAAAATATCCACATGTAACCATGTACAGCTTTTAATCACCTGCTAGTCGTAGCTTATATTTATCGTAATCATTTGGGAGCTTTAAAAAAAAAAATAGGGATTAATGATTTTTGGTAGAGATGAGTACGAAGCTCACTTGAGTATTGTTGTTAATGAATGAATAATCAAAAGCATACCCCAGTTTCATCCCACGTCTGCTCCATCCAGCCCAGAGGTGTCACGTCACAGGGCACAGAAGCACTTTGATTAAATGGTCGTTTCCATTCATCCAAGTCTGCAGAACAGTGGACTCTGGATCTGTTCAATAGGGATTTTTAATGATTGTGTTGTGATAACTGGATCTAGACAGTTTTCTGCTCCTCACAGGGAAGTTAAGGCTCTTGTATTTATGCATGTTGACCACAAGAGGGCGGGCTGTGCTCAGAGATCGTCTCTGTGTTTGATGATCGGAGTAAATCCCTCTGAGCACAAGACACTGTGTCGCCGTGTTGCAGCCGCTCTGTCATCAGTGTGTTATAATAATGCAGTAGCCTGAATGCAGCTTTTTAAAAAAAACAAGTCTGTGATCTTTTGGAACTATGGCAAGAAAGTAGATGTGTTTTTCTTGACGCGTGCAACAGTTGCTTTAATGAAAACAGCAGCCATTTTTTTTTGGCAGTCGCAGCCTTAAGGTCAACAAGAGAGACACCGGTAATGATTATGAGAGGAGCCGGCTGAATCAGGCTTGTGAAAAAAAAAAGGGCCAGAGGAGAGTTTGAAGTGTGCGTTGAGATTCAGTTAAAAAGACTCTGAGAGAGGATTAGTTTTCAACATCAACTCGCAGTCTTCCTTTGTGACCCGAGGGGCTCTTCATCAGGGCTTCAATCAGCTGATGAGCGATAGGACTGATGAGGGACATTAAGGGGTAACGAATGTGAGGGAGAGCTAGCCCCTTCTGCCCCCTCTGTCAAATTACACTTCCCTCGACTCAAGTGGTTTTACCTGATTAAGCACATGGAAGACGTGCAGAGCGGTGGTTCTCACCCTTTGATGGTCGATTTTTGAGATGATTTAGGCAATCTGAGAAAAATATGTTTTTAACTCGTAGCTTAATCATGTTTTTGATAGATGCTTTTTTCTTAATAATGGATATCCACAGCCTGTAGGCAATAACTGAGGAAAACTGAGAAAATGGGAAATGAAAATCATCTTTCTGCACATTTTACATCTGCAGCAAAGACTTTTTTTTTAAGTTGTGAGCTAAAAAGGTTGAGAACCACTGTTGCACGAGGAGGCTCACTTTTATAACTCACTTTGTTCCTTCCTGCTCTCATCCACTCCGCTCTCTTGGCTCTGTATTTTTCTTTTCTTTTCTCATTCTCCTCCCCAGAGTTTGTGCCTTTCTTCTGTTCTTGTTTCTTTGGGGGTGCTGAGGCCAACACAACTGTATTTTTGTACATAAAACCCTGCACTTTAAACACAATACAGTTGTTAACAAAAACTAATCTTTGTGGGCTTGTCTTTTATTTCTGACTTCGATATCCACTCCTAATGAAAGGCTCTCTGCCCGTTCTCTCAAACATTTGCCTCTTCTGTTCTTTCCCATCCTCCTTCTGCGTTATTCTGTTTCATACTTTGATCCACGCCGACGCTCTGACAGGTATGACTGACTTTCTCTTTTCCATTCTTGTTCTAATGACACTGTCACTGTGCATGTCCTCTTCATGTTGATTTATCCTCCTGTAGAGCTGCACCATTATGGCTAAAATGATTAAACCTGCATTATTTGGTAAATTGTTCCTCACCAAGAATTATTTCTCTACTGGGATCAACAGTTAACAGAATTACATCTGCATCCTGAATTTTCTGAACAGTTAAAGTCTTTGGAGTTGTAGACACCAAAGCAGACATCATGCAAACAGCTCTATTCTGTGTGTTTTAATGATCAAAAGTTTAAAATTCCTTACAAAAAAAAGACATGACAGAGACCTAAAGGTTTTCTTGGTATCATGATGCAGTTAATTGTGCAGCCCTATCATGCAGCTGACTCTTTTTCAACGCGTCACTGATGTCTGGTCTCTTTGTTTGTCCTGCAGGAGACGAAACTTACCAGGACATTTTCCAGGACTTCACCCAGATGGCCTCCAACGATCCGGACAAGCTGAACCGCTACCAGCAGTACGACCCCCAGCGGCCCTGACAGACACCCGCCTCCGCCCGGAGAGACGTCTGCATCCACCTGGAGACGTCCGCGCCCACCGCGACAGCGTCTGGAGGACGGTCAGGTAGCGGCGCCGTCGGAGCAGCTTCACCAGATCCAACATGGCTGACGCCGGCCTTCATCACATCGTAATGAGTTTTTATCACAGCTGCGGTTTGATCTCCTGTTGAATAGGACAAACATTTCACTAAAGTGAAGGGGAACTTTAAGAAGCAGATATATAAACCGCAGACTCCACTTTTTACATTTTTTTTAACAATGTTTTTCAATAGGATGTATTACAGTAAGTGAATGGTACAGTGTTGTAACCTTTGAAAGGATTTGCTTCATCTGCGCAAAGTCGTGCAAAAAATAAAAAATCGAAATATAATTTAACTCTGAATGTAGATCCGCTCTCAAGGGTCTTAATTTTGTTGCCCAACTTTTAAATATACATTCATCTATCTTGTTGGCAGGTGAAATTGATATAATTTCTTCATTAAAAAAGAACAAACAGCTGTGCTGCATTCAGAGTTGTAAAGAGGTTAGTGCATGATAGACTGATGAAAAAGTTCAGTTTCTATGTTCAAATTGCTCGAGCGAATAGGATTCCCTTTAAAACCAGAAGCCAACAGGATCTGTTTGTATCAGATGTGTTTGCTTCAGTGAGCCCTCTGCAGGATGTACATGGCAATATGCATTTAGTTATTTGCACAAATCCCTTTGTCTTAAATCACCACTGATGTTTACCAGCTTTGATGGTAAGACTTTGACGTGTGAAACGATGTACAGTCTTTATGGAAGTGAACATGTTATTGCTGAGTCTGTAATGTTAAAAAAACAACTAGTTATTGTCTTGGATTTTCAATGCTACATAGTTATTTTTGAGAACGTCCCATGGAGTTCTTTTATCTTCCATGCTGTCACCATTAACACCTATGTGTGTGTGCGTGTGTGTGTGTGCGTGTGTGTGAGATCGGGGCAGATTTCAGTGTCAGTGTGTGTTTGTGTTTATGAAATTAAATCTTGGGATGATTATTCAGTTTTAGATTCAGTCTGTGGGACTGTGTGTGCAGCCATTTTGTCGTCATGACTACCAGAAATACATGGCTGTGTTTTACAGAGGTCACACACACACACACAGTCTGCTGAGGGTGCGGGGATGTATGGAACCATTTTCATGTTTTCAGTTTTTAAAAATTCTGTTTAAGATCAAAACCGTGTCTCACTCCCAACATACATATGACTGCATGTTTTGTGCAGCTGTAAGCCCGATGTCATTTCATGTGTTTGGGGAGGAGGAGGTGATAAGTCCTAGTCTAGTCCCATTTCCTGTCAGCAGACAAAACATGAAAATAACGTCTTTGAGTCAAGAGTTGAAATCTGTATTGTAGGACCTGTGGTTTTGTTTTTGTACTTCATTTATAAAAGTGTAACAGCCTCACTTTGGTCGGCCGTTCACACTATTTTGCAAAAAGTGATTTAAGTGCAATGTAAAGAGCTGCGCAGAGGAAAACATTCACCAGTGTAACATGGGATACAATTCTTGTACATTTTGTACAGATGCTTTTGAATACACCAGAAAACTGAAGTATGAAGTAGTGGTACTTGAATCATTAAATAAGCTTTTGTAAATGCTGTTCTTTTTATCCTTTGGTAATTTTAGCCCATTTTATATTGCCTCTCTGTATACCAGTACACATGTATATTACACCTGTAATATCTGAGGATTTAATACATATGCTGCAAATTATAGACTGAGGACTCATTGCTCAGTGTTGATTTTGTTTCTTCTTTGCTTGGCATCACATGACTTCACTTTACTTCGACTTCACTTTACTTGTCAGCATGGAGTCGGTCTGACTCGGCACATTTACACCTGGCTCCAACCAGCAGGGCTCCACCGGCGCCATGAGAAACAAACAGGTATTTGAAACTGTAAACAGTCTCATTAAAAAGTGTGGCATGGAGCGAGACTCACATCTTCCTCCACTTGCTTTCATTAGCTCTTAATGTATTTTTTTTTTTCCATCACTTCCATCACATGGATGTTTTTGATGCTCTGGCAGTTCCACATTTTGTGCTTGTGTTTTTCGAGATTCAGGAATTTCAGTTTATTCTACTGTTGCGCTCACTGCTGGTCAACTAAAGGCGTAAAATGTGAATCTGAGACCACAACTGTGAGAACAACATCCATCTTTTTTCCATGTTTTGATTACAGTCATTTTCAAAAACTAAATTTACACAGCTTACTGAGAAGGGTGAGGACCAACCTGTCAAAAAGGTGCAGGTCTCCTACAGTAGCTTCATACATTAGACCAGCTTTTCACAAATACGTGCAATATTAGTCTGAATTTACATCTGAGTGTGAGAAGAAATCCTACATGGTCTGATTTCAAGGCTTTTTACGTCATCGTGTTGAAGGAGTGATAAATATAATCTTTCCTTTCCTGATCTTTTCCTTTTTTTTTATAGTGTAATCAGACCAACCTACAACTACATACACCTTTTTTCTTTTTTCCAGGGAAGAAAAAGTGACTTCACAAATTTATAAATTAGTTTTCACACCTCCAACATGCCTCCTACATAACTATTCTCCAGGCCTCTTTTAAATAACGAGGGGTCTAAGTCTTGTAGAAAATAGTATAATTTGATGTCTGCCCTGTAGGAGGACTGATGTCATTTTTCATGTTAGAATGACAAATCTTCACCAGTTTAGCTCAAAAATGGAGTTGCTCCATGAATACATGAACCTTGCAACCCTACAAAAAGTGTGTGAAGAGATAATTCACCTACTTACCTACACGACACTGTCTTCACTTTGCACCGAATTGATGTCCCTCCTTGTGTCATAAAGCAACCGAATGCAATCTAAAAGTCAGAGCGTCCTTAGTTTTTTATTTTGTTCATTTAAACTGCCTTTGCTGCAAAGCTGGAAGCCATAATTTTCACTTGAGAAGTCGAGTATAATCCTGAATTGTGGTTTGAGGTTTCAAAAGCGCCCATGGGAGTTTTTGCTTATCTTCGGCAAGAATTTGCGATGTGTTTTTATTCTTTCCCTGTGGTTCTGGTTGTCATGTATCACTTTTTATCATCTGTTTTATCACTGAAAATAAACTAAGCCTATACAGAGCTCGAACTGTAACTTCACTCAAGACCAAATATACAGTAGCAAAAAAAGAAAACCCCACAGATTTTTAAATTCTTAGGGATTTTTCAGGTCTTTGTGAACGTGCACTCTTCCATGTGTCAATTTTTGACGTCCATCCATGAATATTTACCCAGCCCTGCTCCACCTTCACTAATAACGTCTTGTTTATTTCAGCTGGAGGGCGTCCGGGCCAGTTGTGCCCACCACTTGAAAAGACTTACAGTCATCTGTCAGTGTGTCCAGCTGCCCGCATGTTTAGTCTGCCTCAGGCCAACGCTCCGCACTTTTTGACAATAGCAAAGAGAATAAATTACCTGAATGCAACTGGAAACACCATCGCACAATCAAACTGCAGCTTACAAACGTGCAGCATCACCAACAGTCATGCCAGCAGTTCAAAATGTTGGTGTGTCAGTGCAGAAGATGCAGCTGTTTGACTTTCCTCTCACTAAAGGGTAAGAAATTACCCACAAGCCCCAGGCTTTCTCCAAGCTGCATACAAACATTTATCATTTCACGAATTCCTCACTGAAAAATATTAGAAACAACAAGAATATGGAGGGATAAAGATTCACATTTTGGGATAATGGTCCATTATAGCTACTGTAATCTAGTTTAGTAAACTCAAGGATTCACTGCTCTGTTTTTATTTGATAATTGTTAGACTTATCTGATCTGCTCGCCTACGTGTTGAATTAAAGCTGGTTTCATAAAAATGCCGGTCTCCCTGGCAGAGTTAATTGAGTTCAAGATGCCGCTGTGGGAATAAGGTCAGTTGATCAGAGCCGGCCTGTCCAGCCACTGTGTCTTAATGGACCGAGGCCCTGGATTGGCCACAAGGCCTTTTCCAGGAAGTCTGCGGTCCGCTCCCTGTGGAG
>OMLF01029348.1:5107-16907 GCA_900302615.1 Holocentrus rufus
CTGTCACTGAGCCTCTCTCTCTCTCTCTCTCTCTCTCTCTCTCTCTCTCCAGCAAGCGTGCTGTCCTGGTTCTGCAGAACGAGCCGGGCTATGGCGGCCAGCGCCGCTCCTTCACCACAGAGGACGAAGCCTGGAAGTCGTTCCTGGAGAACCCGCTGACAGCCGCCACCAAGGCCATGATGAGCATCAACGGAGACGAGGACAGCGCCGCAGCTCTTGGCCTGCTCTACGACTACTATAAGGTAGCGCAGCAGAATAAACAGGATAATGTTATACTTTATTTTCTTCTCGCTTGTCCACTTCCAGGGAGGTTAGAGGGTCAGGGCCAGCTAGAGAAGAGCTGTTCGGGATTCAGTGTTTGGCTCAAGGACTGTTGCCGACATTGGGCTTGAACTTGGGTCATCCAGAGTTTCTCTAACCGCCAGGCGACCAAAAACAACCAAAGATCAACAAGAGAGCACCACAAGCTAATCCTCAAATGATGTTTGACCATGTTAGACGAAGAGCGCAATCAAAACCACAAGTGCACCGGCTTATGTCAGAGGATTAGATTTCCAAAATCCCTTCAGGCATTACCTATATGACCCTCAGACACAGAGACAGACGACCATTACGCAACATCTGTGAGGCAGAGCCCATGTCAGCTGGTCGTAACTGATCTGGCTGTCCATATAGACAGCAAGAGGAGCCAGGCTGCTGGATGTGATGTGGTCAGACGCTGAGCGGCTGTGTTTACCTTCCCATACAGGTGCCCAGGGAAAAGAGAACAATATCCCAGAGCAAGGCAGACACGCTGGTCTCTGATGTGGATCCCAACAAAAGGTAGGCGACCGCCCTCACCTAATACCCCCTTCAAAAAGCATGGCGGAGGGGAACTATGGCCTTAACGACACGGAGAGATTCAAGCTCTTTCACATTTTTTTAATTTGAGTATGTGTTTGCATGTACAAGGGAACTGAGCATGTTGGAGTGCAGCTTTAGCCCCTCCTTGTTTGCCCATTTGAAGCTTTTGAGATCTCAGGATGACATCAGTACACACATATAATACCTTTAATACACTGCTAATGTGCTGATGCTTTGCAGGCACCAGATCCAGGCAGGGCACCCGCTAGGTCCACTCCAGGAAGCACCCATGGCCAATATGGAGAACCGGATCCAGGTCCTCAAGGGGCCTTTCAATTTCCTTCTCCCCAACCAGCTGACCCAGGACAAGAGGGCCCCCTTCCCCTCGCCAGGTCTGTTCACGTCATACGATAACAGTCAGACCACAGACTTCAAAGCTGACCGCTAGATTGTCATCCATTGGATTTCTGATTGATTGATTGATTTAGACACAACCGTCACAGTTTCCATCGCCACCGTGCCCAACTACCCGCCCGTCAAGACGGAGGTGCCCACCCACGGGTTCTCGGTGACCGTGCCCAACAACTGCGCCGAGCCGGACAGCCACGTGGGCGTCTTCAGCGACCGGCAGCTCACCCACAGCTCAGTCCAGCTCAGCCCCAGCACCCACTCCCGCACGCCCCCCGACTCCACCTTCCCGGAGAGCTTCAAGGACGGTTCCCAGGAGGTGTGTGTTTCCACGAGCGGGATCCGATACCCCCACTAATGCTTTATCGGACCCCCCTCTCCTCTCCTCTCCTGTCCTCTCCTCTCCTCTCCTCTTCCTCTCAGATCTCTCCCATCAGACAATAGACCATTCACCTGATCCCATGGAGCCAGCGGTGGGCTCAGCCTTCCCTGGTCTTATTTGAACATGCCAAAATAGCGGCCAGCGTGTTATTATGCCATTGTCTCACCAACACAATAAAGTGCTGTACTTTTCTCCTACAATAGCCAAAGCTCTTTTTCTCTCCCCTTTCTCTTTTTTAACCCGGAGGAGGATTACCTTAGAATGGAGTAACCCAACAAAACCCCTGTGCACTGGGCAGGGGGGGGAGGCGGGAAAGTGGGATGCGAAAGAGGGAAGCGGCTTGTTTCCTCATTCACAGAGAAAGAAACAAGGGAGAAATATGTGGATTTAGGGAAAAGAATGAATTGAGAGAAAAAGTGTTAAACAGCAGAGGAAAAAAGAAGATATCCTTATGGGCCGGTATATAAATTGATTGTTCCTCTTGTTTTCTAACAAAGTAATTAAAATGAACGCATAGATGATCAATGAAAGAGTCAAACTTAAAGAGAAAAGGAGAGCAAGGGTTAGCAATCCTCGTCATTGTAGTTGTGTAATGCTGTCTTGTTGTTGTGTCTTACTTCTCCTCTCTCTCCCTCTTTACTCCTCCTCTTTGTGTGCTGCAGGTGTTTTCCTTCCCAGGGGATCTCCAGTTACGCATGGCCTCCATCGCCCCTGAGGACTACACCACGTTTGACACCGTGCCGGGGTAAGCTGCACTGCCGCCGGCCCACCGTCCGACTCCTACCGCCACGCCGCCATTCAGCCGCGATACGGCGGCGCGCAGAATGGCCTCATTCATGGCAGTCACAGGGGAGACACCAGACTCCCCTCTGTGTGAAAGACACAATACGCCGCACAATGTTATCAGGCCGGGCTCTGACACCGCGCTGATTTTAGGTCACGATTTAGCAAAAGCCGTTGTAGGAGCTTGTCAGTGATGCATGGCCCACAAACTTTTACTTTTGTCTTGGTGCAAACTTTAAAATTTGCATTGAATATATATTTTATTATAAAAACTTCAGACCATAAACTTTTACTCACTCGTTCTTGACATTTACTTGACTTTTTTTAATTTGCTTTGTTTTAGGAATAATTTTGAGTACACTCTGGAGGCGTCCAAGTCTCTGCGTCAGAAGACAGGCGATGGGACGATGACGTACCTAAACAAGGGCCAGTTTTACCCGATTACCCTCAGGGAGATCGACAACAGCAAAGGCATGCAGCACCCCATCACCAAAGTCAGGGTAAGAGAAGAAGAGATATTAATATTTATCTTTGTTCACCAACATGTTTCTTAATCATAGTAGTTTCACTTGTTGAAATTGTCAGCAAAGAACAAAAATGTATGTATGTATTAGAGTTTTTCTTGTGCGTGTTGTTCCTTTCGCAGAGTGTTGTGATGGTGGTGTTCGGAGAGGAGAAGTGCAGAGAGGATCAGCTGAAGCACTGGAAGTACTGGCACTCCAGACAGCACACTGCCAAGCAGAGGTGTCTCGACATCGGTAAGAGTCCCTCTCAGAGGACCAGGATGTGTCCGTCTGACCGCTGTAATCTCAGATTCACCTGCTCTGATTTTGATTAAACTTGGAAGGATGATGCTTTTTGACATTCAGTCGTGTTGTTTTAAAACATTGAAAGTAATTGCTGCAGCTTTTGCCTAATTTTAATGAATCTGAGAGGAATGATGCATTTGGGTGCTGTGTCCTGGCAATTAAAAGCATTACACTAAAGAGCGAGGGCACTAATTAAGGTCAAAAACTTGCTACACAAATCCAAATTACATTGATTTAATGGTGTAGTTAAAAGTTGCAATTTTTATCCTAAATGTGATATTTCAGGTATCACTGGCCTGATTTTGACGAAGCTCAAAGAGATAATGTGTTTTGGTTTCTGTTCCGACATTTAAAATTACGCAAGATTGACATGAGATTAAGACGTTAGGCTCAAGATTAAAAATCCAGACTTTAGAAGGCTGTAACTGCCGCACCACTTGGTCTGATTTTGCAAAACAGTGACATGATGCATCTTGTCATCGATTGGCCCGAGGGCTGGCTGGGAAACTTGGGTGGGTTAGAACCTGTAGGTGTGAAAACACAAGCTGCGATCGGCTGTCATCCAGTGATTCATGGCGGGGCATTGACTGGATGACAGCTGAGGGGGAGAGTTCGCATGTTTGTTTGTTTGCGCTCTGTAAACGGGCTTCAGCGCCGGCTCCTCTGGCAGGACAATGCAGCAGGTAGATTCAGCGCCGCCCGGGCTGATCCGTCTTCCCTCGGCTGGCTAAAGGGCAGCTTAGCTGTGGCTGACAGGGGAAGACAAGTGGAGGTGATTCATCTTAGCTGGCAAGGGATTAAGTTTCCCGCCTCGAAAACTCCAGTGTGTGATATTTTTCAACATATCATTTAGACATCCGAGCGCTGAGGACATTCTCCTCGGAAACTGAAGTACACCTTTGTTTTTCCTCACCTTTTACCTTCTTACATGGACAGCAGCTCCATCTTTAAAATGCATATTATGGTGTGATATTTCACTAAATCAAAAATTGGGTTCAATCAAACATTTGAAACTGAAAGCATCTCCATTTCCATGCTTTCAGTTTCCCTCAGGTTTCTTTTCTGTTGTCTGTATTTGGATTATTATTCTGTGCTCTCTGGATATTTTGCCCCCAAACATGCCAGGTTCAGATTTCCATTTATATTTACAACAGTGATGATAAAAAAAACCTCTGAGAATAATCATTTAACAGCTACAGTTTTTTAAATATCAGTCACTGTGCTGCACATTAACTCATCCTTTGTCTCTCGTTTGTGTTTGACAGCCGATTACAAGGAAAGCTTCAATACCATCGGCAACATCGAGGAGATCTCTTACAACGCCATCTCCTTCACCTGGGACACCAACGAGGAGGCCAAGGTGAGGCGGGGAAAAACACACACACTTACACACACGTACGGCTTCATATTGACGCTCACAGTATGACAACCACCTCATCATCGAGAACTGTTACAACAAGCCTTGAACTTTTCACATCGATGAGCTCGACGGCTTTCCCCCCGGAAACAGGCCGCTGCTCCTCCTCTTAAAGGTCACATGTGTCGCATCGGAATAAAGGCGTCAGGTGATGTGCGCCTCCCTGCCAGTGATCATCCCCAGCCAACATTTGTGCATTGTATTTCCTGAAAACAGCCGTTACAGGAAAGAGAGGCTTAGATGGAAGAATAAGGATGCTGTCAGTCAATTCTTTTGTGCTGTTTAGTCAGGTTGCATAGAGACAGGCAGGTGTGTGTGTGTGTGTGTGTGTGGCGTGCGTGCATTTGTATGCTCGTATGAGTTTACCTGCTCTTTCTACATACATTCTTGACTGGTCCGACCTGTCACCCCTATTGTGATGCAGACGTGACGCGCGTTTAGGCATTTCTACGCGCCAGACAGGAGTAACAATGGGCGCAGGAATGAGGAAACTCAGCAGGGGGGATGGCGAGCGGCTCAGACAGCGAGGAAATCGAAATCCCGTCCAGCAGGTACGAGGTGACGAGGAGGAGGAGGTTGTAGTTCCCTCTCCTCCTCCCTCGTCTTCCTCGCTCTTCCTCGCCAGCTTTTTGAGTTGTAATGGAGGCGTGTGCGCAGCTCGCCTTCTTGCTCTGTGGATACGCCACGCACTCGTAACCACACACGCGCACACGCACCAGGATGTGGGTCTGCCTGTCTTGTGACTCGAGGCCTGTGTCCATAGGATGTTCATCCTTGTGTGTGTTCGTTTCATCCCTGTGTGTAATCATCCTTTTAACACGCACCGCCGCCCCTAGGCTGTTTGAACCTCTAATCACCCAGGTGTAAGATGACACATGAAGGTGTATGTGTGTGTGTAAGCACAGGTGTGTGTGTGTGTGTGTGCATGGTGTGCCCCCTGTTGATCCCCCTGAGGCACAGACACCGTAGATCCAGCCTGTTTGCTGAGACCAGCCCTTGCCAAATGTTTACCTGCTCTGGGGCTATTTACTGTAATTAGCATGAAAAAGGCTGTTGATGGCAATGATTTGTCTTAAGCTGCATGCCTGCTGATTGACTGTTGTGTTTCGTCCCTGTCAGACTAATAGTTTTTATGTAACGTTTGTGCTGTTTCCCACCCGCTGGGGACAAATAAAGTTGTATCTTGAGCTTGATGCCCTGAACAGGAAATTAAAAGGAAAAATTTGCGACGTGAAGAAAACCCTTTACCCTTTAAAATTGTCCAAAATAAACATTCATCTTTACTTTTTACCACTTTTTCATCTGATTTTTGTCCGATGCGTCAGTAAGTCCAAGTCTGTCTTGAGAGACAACTCAGCATGTGATTACCACAGTTCACCAATAGAGGGAGACACAAAACACTGAATGTGGTCTGAAGACGAGGCATCTGCTGCTGTGAGGCACCAATCAGTGTTGTACAGTGAATTAATCTAGACTGAGATGAACACTCACATAATCACAATGAAAACGCTACAATTTAGAAACATTTATCAAAGAATTACACAAATGTTGGTGCTGATATCATATAAACAACACTTGTAGATCACACTGTTTTTAGGTGAAATTGCATCAACTTTTTTATAGGTGAAAGTTTAAAAACACTTGATTTGTGCTAACTTCTTATCTCCTTCCCATCCCCCTCCCCTCCCCTCCTCTCCCTCCGCAGATCTTCATCTCGGTCAACTGTCTGAGCACGGACTTCTCCTCTCAGAAGGGGGTGAAGGGCCTCCCGCTCAACCTGCAGATCGACACGTACAGCTACAACAACCGCAGCAACAAGCCCATCCACCGCGCCTACTGCCAGATCAAAGTCTTCTGCGACAAGGGGGCCGAGAGGAAGATCCGAGACGAGGAGAGGAAGCAGTCCCGCCGGAAGGGGAAGGTGTCCGATCTCAACGCCGGCCTGGGACCCTGTGAGTTCCTGAGGAGCGCTTTACCTTCACTCAACATAAGATGCTCTTATGATACACAAAAGCACACAAATATGCACACGCTTGCATCGAAGCTACTTTTACTTCACATGGATTAAATGATTAAATGATGACTTGGATTAAATGATTAAATGATGATTAAACAAGTACATATCTCATTTGCATAAAACATAGAAACAGATCAATGACTTTCTTGGAAAAACAATAAGATCCATCTCAGCTTCTAACAAAAAACAAGATGACAAGTGAAGACACGACTCCACTGTTTTGATAAAACCATCTTGATAAAAAACCTCTGGGTCGAAATGTTGATCATGGATTTAAAATAAGTGTGTGTGGCTGTTTGCATCTTTCTCAAATCATTAAACAGCCTCAACTTGACCCTGATTTCTACTTTGCCCCTCACACCAAAGTAACTGCTGCTGTAGCACAAGTCCTAAACTGTCAGCTTTTCAGGAACTAAGACAAACAGCTTTGTGTTTCACGGTGACGCCAGTGTATTTTGGGTTTGGAGCTTCAAGAACCCCAGGGTGCAGAATTTTCTCATCCAGTCGAGTAACATGTGACCCCTTCAATTGAGGTTAAAACATGAAAACCACCAAAATCAGAGTCACAAGGCTTTTATTTTCCCCCCCAAAACTTGCCAACCTTTTTCTTGTTTTCTGAGAAAAAAAAAAGTCACTCCCTTTTTGACTTTTCCTCTGGTCCAGTTGTCGACGTCAAAGTGCCGCTCCTCCAGAAGCGCAACGATGTGACCATCTTCAAGATGATGACCGACTTCGAGACCCAGCCTGTCCTTTTCATCCCTGACATTCACTTCTCCAGCTTCCAGCGCCATGTGAGTGCCAAGCAGAGATCAAGACACAAAGTGCGGAAAAGCTATATTCCTTCAGTTTTGTGAGGCAGCTTAAAAGTGTGCTTTTTTAATGGGTTTAGGTTCCTCTGTCTTTTTTATTTTACCCCACTGACTGCGGCGGTGTTTTTATGGGTTTTTTGAAGTTTGTGTTGCAGTTGCAGCATAAACAGTGCACCCTGGTTTCCCTGCCGCCACCCACTCACTCATCAAATGGCAAGAGTCGGGTCGGGTCAAGGCCACCCTGCTGCCAGTTGGCAGAACAAAGAGATCTGGTTTTAGATCCGTAATTCTCTGATAGGAGTCCCAGATACTGCAGGCTGTATTTCAGAGTGATTACTCACGGGATGAATCATTTACCAGTCATTCAAAACAAACCGAGGGGGTTCAGGAGATACTTGTAGTGCTACCATAAGTCCGTCTGTCCATGTGTGTGTGTGTGTGTGGGTGGGTGGGTGCACGCAGGAGTTTGGTTTATGGAGCTTGGTCAGGAGCTATCGTGTTTTTATATCAAGGGTGGATGCCATGTGCTGGAATGTTATTAATAAATTGCATAACTCACATGGAAGATGACACTGCGGTTTATTCAGGACGGGTAAATTACACCGGGACCTTAGGTGAACTGTGACTGTCCCGTGTTGGCCAGACAAGGACTTGTCCGAACAGAGCAGCGGCTGACCTGAACTCAGAACCGCTCGTTCTCTCTCTTACTCGCTGCTGTTTACTTTTCTAGCAGCAAGGCGGAGGGAGGCGGCGGCGGCGGCGGTGGGGTATCTTTAGTTCTGTCGATGACATTGAACCTGACTGGCAGCCCTGCCGAAGTCTCCATGGCCTCGCTATCAGTCTCTGATAAACTCTGGGTTTGCTGGGTTGCTCCCCAGAATAGATCTTTATTTAACAGCAATACCAACAATCAATACAGTTGTTGGGAGAAAACACTGCTTTCACAAGAACTCCACTTTCCAGGAATAAAAAAAAAAAGCAGCATTGTTTTTTATTGATACTTAGGATGGGACGATGGACTCTATGTTTTTTTATGAAAACAACAGCAACAAAACCCCTAAAAAGAGGATGTCAAAGTGAAAGGTGATATAACAACTGGCAGGATGATCAGTCAAAAAAGGACTTAAGAATTCAGTACATAAAGTGTGTGATTTGCTATACACAGTCCTCAAACATAGTGACACAGTTTGATTCACTCATGTCCTCAAAACAGCCCAATTTTTTTCCCCCTTTATATGATAAATTATCAGAGGAGCAAATAGAAGCTTCAAACCTTAAGAGAAAAATTAGAGAAAAAAATAGACACAATGATAAATTTGTATTGCAGATATTTACATATAGTTTTCCTATCCCATAAATCATGTCAAGACCACCCCCAAAATGATCTTGTGACATCCTGTGGGGTCCAGACCCCCGGATTGAGAACCACTGTAGCGGTACAAGCTTTGCTTCACCTCTAACAGCATTACAGCTGCTGGTTTTGTGTTGACCAGGCTCTGGTCTCCAAAACAAAGGCAGAAGAAAGGGGGTCAACACGGGGAACCTTTTGGACTGACCATTCACACTGACCTTTGACCCGGTTGACTGATTGCACATTTTGCAGCCTGTGTGGTGGGAGGCAGCGAAGGGTTACAACACCGCTGCAGTATATCTGAAGGATTGCTGCACAGTTCAAACTATCTATCTCCAGTTTAAGAAAATATGTGGAATAAAAACATACTCATGTGTATTTAAATGTAGACTGCAGTTTAAATTTTTTTTGCACATGCTCAGGCACTCAAAGGTAGTGTGTGCAAATCACGTCTGATATACGACAGGATGTTTTTGACATTTATATCCCCTCTGACTCAAATGACCCATGTCTCTCTCTCTTCCTCCCTGCAGCCCTTCGCATCAGAAGACGGAGAGGACAGGTGAGTTCTTGAAAGCCCTGACTTCACACCTGTTCGCCGCTTGCTTTTATTGGCGGATGGAGGGAGCGGGGCGAATGTGTCAGCCTTTTAGTGTCAGGCTAACCTTTGGCACCCTCCCAGTTAACGGCATGAGATGCAGATGTTGTTTCTAGGAAATGCCCGCGAGCTCCGCGTACATGCGTGCGTGTGTGTTACAGCCTGTTTGCTGGTTGTTATGGGCGATCAGGCAGTGATTTGTGTGTGTGTGTTTGTGTATTTCTCCACTGCAGCGCGGGCATGAAGAGATTACCCTTCAGTGAGGATGAGTTTGGTTCACCCCCTAACAAGATGCCGAGGCTGGAGGAACCAAAGAAAGGTAGTGTTTTTGTCAGGGATCTTGCAGTGAAAAAGCAGTTCTGTGTGTGTGAGTGTGTGTGTGTGTGCGTGTGCGCACGCCTATGTGTCTGTTTTGTTTTTGGTTCTCGATGCTATGTCTCCGAAGGCTCCCACCCCCACTTTTTTTCTGAACCATGTGATTATTCCAGGTCTTTGAAAAGATACACGTGCTGGAGGCCTCCACTGACCCAACAGAATGCCACTGCTCAGTCTCATTTGACACACACACACACACACACACACACACACGCACTGAGACACAAACAAGGCCCTGCACTTTGCCCTATATCCCATTCATGTGCACACAACCTGCTTTTTAGCATTTATTAACATTATGTGACAATAAAACAGAGTGAAAAGGCGCTAAAATGTGCTGTGCTTCTTCGAAGAAAAATTGAAACACTCTAACATTAGCTTCATCTTTAGAAACCTGAGAGGAATTGCATTGAATATGCAATCCCACTAACAATAGAGCTGCATATAGGCCACATCCACACAGTGAAACTTTTTTGAAAACACAGCTCTTTCTTTCCATTTTAGCCACAAAAACGCCATTTTTGTTGCTGAAAATGCATGTATATGAAAGTATGGGTGTCACTTTTTTAAAACGTCATTTTCCCTTCGCCTCGTCAATACAGCGCAGCAACTCACCCTCACTAAAGCCAAATATCATTTAATTGTATACATTAAAATACTAGTTTCCTTTCACATTCAAATCAGTGATCACAGATACAGTATTTCCTTCTTTCTAGACCATGTAGTGTTCAGTCCATATGCAGAAGTGGCTCACATGAATTAAAACCACTCTTGACATAATACTGCCTGTCAACAGACGGCTGCTGAAAACAGACCGACTGGCTGTTTGCCTTATTGAGAGGCCACAAATAACAGTTCCGGCAACAGGTTGGGAAACAATACAGGAAAATCTATTTAGAGCAAATCTATTTTGATAATAGTGACTGCAGTGAGGTGGGCCCGTCCGTCTGTGTTTGTGGGTGGGTGAGCGTGTGTGTCGCCTACTCTTTGTATGATGACACTGGGTTTGCTTTGTCTGGGCACTGAGCCACAGATAACACAGATCTGCAGAGAGAGAGAGAGAGAGAGAGAGAGAGAGAGAGAGAGAGAGATGGTCCAACCTGTGTTTGGACCTCTGCCCGTGCCATGTGGCAGGGGGAGCAGGCAGTTATAAATGGACTGCGGCATTACGTATCTGTAAACGTATAATTGGATTAAACATATGTGTGTGTGTGTGTGTGTGTCTCACTACTTCCAAATCCTGAGAGAGAGAGAGAAAGAGAGCAAGAGAGCGCAGTGTGTGGTATGGGTCAGTGCAGACAGGGACACGGTCCGCCTCAAACCCACATGAACGGACCAGAGCAGCAGTCAAGCCGCTTGGCCCGACTCAAATAAACATTCCACTCTGGCAGGGGCTCCATCTGAGGTCAAACTCGGGTTTTTATGTGTGTGTCTGATTATATGTGTGTGTGTGTGCGTGCTTGTGGACGTGCGTGATTTGCCCTGACGCCCGCCCACCTCCTCTCTCTCCCTCTCTCCCATACAGTGCTGCTGTACGTGCGCAAGGAGGCCGAGGAGGTGTTTGATGCCGTCATGCTGAAGAACCCCACGCTGAAAGGCCTGGTGGAGGCGGTGAGTTTTTCCCCTCGCCTCGTCCCGCAAGTGACAGCCGTGTGCGAGCGGCACCGACGCGGGCAACTGCGCTCTGCGTATTCTCTGGGCCTGTCACGAGGGTGGTCTTACGGGTGGTCCCGGGACGTGATCTGTGGTGTCCGCCCGTCTGTCTGTGTGTCTGTCTTGTCTGCGTCCCGAGACAAAGACGGCGTACAGCAGCTGGAGACCCGCTTCTCCACGTGTCTCCAACCGCCTCCGCGCCAGCCTAAATGAGTTGTGACAGGGCAGGACCTGGGTCCTCTGGTGTCCCGGGGAGGAGAGGAAAATGGAGGGATGGAGGGTGGAAGAATGGGAGGGGATAGGGGGCCAACGAAAAGCGGGGGAAAAGAGAAGGGGGGAAAAAAAAGATGAAAAC
>OMLF01029362.1:0-16411 GCA_900302615.1 Holocentrus rufus
CTCTTCCTCCTGAGTGGATGTTTCTATTTGTCCCATTAGTATTTCGACAAGGAATGAACTGGGGAATTGGAATAAAATGGTGCACTTGCAAACTAAACATGATGTAAAGCAATCGTCCTTAATGCGATAAAGCAATGCGTCATTTTTTCACACCAAATCTGACCCAGTGGCAATCAATGCAACCCATTCCAACCCCAGCACTCATCACTCATACTATGTTTATAATACTAATGTCTCGAAATTAATGTACAAATGATTTACTGATGTTAAAATGCTACAAGGGGCACCTTTAATCATCAGAAAACTTTGACTTTGTTTGTAACTTGGGCCACTGGCAAACACAAAGTTAGGCTGATTTTTCTCTGCTGGAGAAGTAAAGGACTTTCATATGAAAACTTTTTACCCCGAGGCTAAAAGGGATGCAAAAGCTGACTCACAGAGAGGGAGAGAAATGACCTCAGAGAGATAAAGCAACAGGACGGATATCCAGCTCCAGACACAGAGAACAGAAGCTGGGAGCTTGTCTTGTCCTGCTGCGTGTCTGCCAGATTGCTATGGAGGCCTGTCATTGCGGCCAGCAGGGCGTCCAGCCACTACATGGCGTTCAGCAGGGCCGCGGCAGGGGAGCTGAATAAATCACTGGAACACACACAGTCCAGATTACAATTCGCCCGCCACAGCCAAGGCTGCCCTCTAGTCACACATTCGACTATAGAACCACTGATATTCTAACAGCTGCAGTAACACCTTTTCATTTAATTGATTTTGCACAAATGAGAGAAACTAACATATTTATTTCAGTGGGACATGCTTGCAGCAGATGTAGGCATTGGCAAACATTAAACACAAAGCAAATGGTATTTATAAGTTTAGATTCCTGGCATAGATTATCATTGATTTTCACTGTCAAAATTGGAAACATATAGAGTCGCTTCAAGCTGCAATTTCTACTGCAGCTGTTATTTTTGTGCTTCGGTTTGGCTAAACCATGGTGCCTTGCAATTAGCAGAAAGAGCTATGCTGATTCTTTCTTCCCTTCTGGCAAATGTTGGAGGCACTGTTGTATTTTTGTCACTTTAATTGGCACCAACAAAAAAGATTTTTGTCCACAGTCCGACAGAGCAGGTAATGGATAATGCTGGTCTCCCAAAGTTTCATGAAATGAGCGTGTTGTCTTAAAACGCTAGTCCAGCCTCTATTAAAAGTGAGGGAAATATAAGTTTGCCAATTCTAAAGACATTAAGGAGAAGTAGATCTAGTATTGACCTGCCGTAAGGGAAGGGTATATAAATCTGCATTCAGCCCCGACTACCTGTGTTTACTTTCCAAAGTTTTTTTTAATTGTGTGTTTTTTTTTTAAGTGTTTTTCATTTAACCTTGATCTAAACTTTACCCTAACCTCAGACAAAGTTGTTTTACTTGCCTAATCTCAGTTATTAGCTGATCTTCTCACATGAGTAACTGGTGAAAGCTGCATGTCCAATTTGTGCTCTTGCCATATCACGTAATCTTCACATAATTTATCAACAACATGTAACTGGTGTTTCAGAGTTTGTGCTCATTTCACTAAATTTTCTTTTAGACTGTTGGAGTGACCACTGATTAATTGTTTTTTTTTGTCATTTCCACATACAGTCTGAATAAGCTAGATGACCCATATGCTAATTTAGCTACTTTTCAATTCTGCATATTAAAATTTATTGCATAGACAGAGAATCCTTCAAAGCAAGACGCTGTCATGATAAAACGTCCTTTGATCTCTCCAACAGTTAAGATCCTTGTTATCAGTACATTTAAACCTTTTTTAAAAACAGAATTTAGAGCATTTTATGTGTGAATTCATGTCAGTGTTGAACTGTTTTGTTCCAGCTCATAAAGATTAAACAATCCCACAGATCAGATGTCTAAAAGCCTTTCATAGATAGCTGACGTCAACACCAGGAAACAAATCATAGCTGTCAAACTTTTCTGAAAAAGGTTCAGCAGAGGATTTAAAGTCTGCGAGAGAGGCAAAGTGGCTAAATACTATGAAAGTAGGCCATATAAACCCAGCATCCCATGTGCATCACAGAATACAAATACATGCACAAAAATAGCAAACTAGACGTTCTTCGAGGAAAAAGCAGAACTGTGTGGTCCCAAGTTCACATGCTTCATTTCGTAGACAGACATGGAGGGCATGGGGATGTCAGTATGACTTCTTTTTATTCCAGCATGTAACAAGGAAAAGCATGTCAACCCTTCAATTGGGTCAGAAAATAACACACTGTCCTCCTGGAAAGACTGGCTCATTGGTATGGTTTGAAAAGTGGCTGCGATGAGGAAGACAAGGATATATTTACGCGAGACGCCCACGCAGGCCTCCACAATCAATCCTCCAATCTTGCAAGATGCAGACTCAGCCAAGAATCAGTGTGTGTGTGGGATGGAAGTCATGGTAAACAGCATGAATCTGTGCCAACTGTCTTGTCTGAACCTTTATTTATCCGGGGGAAGGTTTTGCTGAGATTGCATACTGTTTTCTAGCAATGGCATGCTTCACATTTGTGTAGTTACTCACATTCATACCTGAGCTCCTGCACAGTACAACTGCAGTCCTTTGGTTCACTGAATAGCTACAATGGAGAATAACGGCCTTGCTAAAAGGACAGCTGTAAAGGAGGTACAGAGGATACTTATAACAGCAAAACAGTTTCTTAGTAAAGTGATGACCACACTGCATCTCTGACGTCAATCATGAAAAATAGACCCAAACTGAGTCTCCTGTTCTGTTAAACTGTGGTGTTTCATTAAGAGCGCTCATCAGAGAAAATTGCATTTGTTGTTGATTAAGAGTCTGAAACATTTATTTTCCCCACTCAATCTTTCCTAGCTGCCTTGGGAATTCAAGCCAGAAATCTCAGTACCTTGTAAAGTAACAGTTGAGTCACTGGTACAGATCAACAACCCAATCAATACAGATATGAGCTGTGCTGTGTCCCAATTCAGGAGCGGCCCCCTTTGAAGGTTGCTTTTCAAGACAGCCGACGTCATAGACAACAGACAAGGCCGTCCTTTGAATCAGCCCAGACATGCATCTTTATTTTAGCAGCATTTTGAGGACACAGCCAGTGTCCTTTGCTGTCCTGTTTCCCACAATCCTTTTCACGCAGTTGTCATTGTGGAAAGCAGACTTCACTTCACTTGCAAATTTAAGTGCATGTTGTTATTTATACTGTTCTACATTTTGAGAATGAATGCAAAATTAAAAGCTAAAACCTCATCTCATGTTTTTCATGAGTCAAAGTTAACTGGCGCAACTAAAAGTTAAGTAAAGTGATTGGAGTGATTATTAAAAGCTCGATGACTGAAGGGGGAATCCTCAGTAGACCGTCCCAATTAGCGAACGTTAGCTAGCTAGAAGGGCTAACTAATGAATTGAATTGAAATGAGAGCCAGCCCTCATATTGGGACACAGCCAAAGTAAAATCATTGTTTAAGGTGTGATGACAAAATAAGCCTTCATCAGCTGTTGGATTGAAGTTTTGCAGCTCAATGTTTAGCTCCTACAGGTCAGGGAAAATTCCCACTGACTACCTGCAGAGGGTGCTACGCCTGATGATGCCATTTTTCACAGCTGAAACAGCCGACGGCGCTCAAACCCCGGAAGGCCTCTTCTCCGTCTCTCAGTGTGCTTCCTCTTTTTCAAACTTGTCGAACAAGCGTAATGACATATTCTGTCGTTTTGCAGAGCCCCTGTAATTTGCCGGCGTGTAAAAACATTAGCCCACTCGCGAGGCCGTGGCAACAGATTCCCCGACATCTTGAAATAATCCAAAGGCATACTGGGAGATATAAAGGAAAAAAGGCACCCTGTCTCATCTCTCATCTCCATCTCTCCAAGAGGCCAATGTAAACATCGCTATAAATATCATAGCCATTTGAAAAATAACAGGGGTTCACATGCCAGTGTGATGACATGCTACCACACTGTCAGACACCAGCAAACTGGCATGCGATTTCCCGTATTTTTTCCAACATAGTCCCTCCAACGTTGCCACACACACTGAAAAACAATCCTATGCGAGGGAGTTTGGAGAATGTCATACATGCACGATCTAATGAACTAATCACCAAAAGAAAGACTGGGAGGGGAAAATGGCGGATTAAAGGACATAGGGAATGTATGGAGAAGTGGAGGAGCCAGAGGTGGTTTAATGTGACCAGTCATGAACACTTCGGGGTGAATGGGTTTTCTGGTGCAATTACCGAGCAGCGTGACTCATCAGCGCTCACTTTAGCCTGTGCCGTAATGGACAACATGAGAAAAAAAAAAACATGGGTGCTCATGTGTGAAAAGCGGGTGTTTTCTGTTTGTGTTTTGAGATACTGTCAGGATTGAGAGGCTGATGGTCTGTGTAATTGCCGCCTCGATCGCCCTGCTTTCCTCACATTCTGCTACTTTCTTTTTAGTTTGCCCTCCCTGCCTTCATCCCTCCCTCCTGCTCTCTTTCTCTCTCCCTCCATGCGTCCTTCCTTCTCTCCTCTCTCTCCCCCTCCCTCCCCCCTGCTCCCATCTCAGTGGCGGCTCAGCAGAGCAGAGTGAGTGCAGGGCTGTGCATGTTTTTACATAATCTCCAGGCCTAAGCAATGGATCTGCTGGTCGATACTGGGGCCTGCATGCCAAACAGCTCCACCCAGATTTATGAGTTGGCACAATCAGCAGAGCTGGCAGTCTAATACCTGTTGCCCGTCACATCTACCGTCCAAGCGCTCTCCCTTCCCCTTCACAGCAGGACATCTGGCAGAACAACATTTGCAAATACTTTCATAGTTTGCTTTCGCTCACTTTCATTGGGTGCCAGATTTGCTGCTTACAATAAGCTAGGGTTGGACCAATTTATTGGTTTGCCGATATATCAAGCCGATATATACCGGATAACATCATGTCTTCCCTCTCCGATATGAAAGAGGTTATTATCTAGCACATTAAAGGTTTTTAATATTGCTTGGTGGTATCCAACTCTTCTTATTATTTTGCACTGAGATAACTTCTGTTATAATTTGCAGCTATATAATTTAAATTCAATTGACTTGACTTGATTTGCAATTTTCTCTTTGTTCATTTTCTTTATTCAAGCATTTATTTCAATTTACTCTGGTAGTAATTTTCTTGCCCATTTTTTTGCAATGTATTTTTCAGATTTACTGAATATTACCACTCCGGTAGCTTCAAGTTAAACAAAATAATGGTATTGATCTTAAAAAATCCATATCAGACAGACCGTACTATGAGCTCCACTAAATTTAGATAATCACAGGGAATTATAAGGAACATCACAGTTTTCCTAAATTAGTAATCTACTCACATTTGCTCCATCATTACCTTTAAAAAAAAAAAAGGTAGCAGCTGGTTAAGCTAGTTGGAGCGAGATGGTCCCATAACTGTACAATCACAGGTTCAATCCCACAAACAGACAGTGTGTTTGTCAGCAGCCATGAGAATGACAAAGCGTTTTTTAGTGCTAACTGGATCAGTGTGTTAACTTCATGCTTAAAATACAAAGAATAATTTGCCTCTGACTTGTGAGCCAGATTTGCAAAATAGGTGAAACAGTAACAACAATGAATTCTTCAACAGAGTGGAAAAATACTGGAAATTCAACAGAACTCTTCCAGCTTTTTCTAAAACAACAGACATTGTGAAATAAGTTCTTGATAAATTAAATGCGTCACTGAAGAAAGCCAAGAGGTAAAATCTCAAACAAAAATATTATTTTCTGTTCTTTCACTGTTAACATTGGAAATTCTTTTTTTCTTTTTCTTTCTCCCTTTTTTTTCTTTTTTTTTTTTTTTGAAATGAGCTTCAGAAGTCGTCTTGTACTTTCTCTCCCTGGTTTGGCAGTTTTATGACCTTTGTGCCCATGCCTCACTTAACATCGTTTACACAAGGAAGTGATTATTGCTCAATAGCTGACACAGAAAAGGTCAGCTCATGAATATAAATAAACTAAAATTCGACCCAATCTCTCAACTTTTCCAGCAGCCATTATAAACGCATCTTTTCTGGGAAGGTTTTCGCTCGGTTTTCATTTCTTTTTTGTTTTGATTTTTCCAAGATGAATGATTTCTGATATTGTTGTGACATTTGCAGCAGTTTTCTGATCTCTAAGAAACGTATGCTTCATGTTGCAGTGTAAGGAATGAACACCATTCACCACTAAAATGCTGGTTAATTTGTTTATGGTTGATAAATTTGGTTATTCTGGTTATTTAGGCAGACAAACAACTATATTTCTCTCTATTTAGGTGGTGAAATAGCAAAAAGTGAGTGTTGAATTATTGAATCCAGCAGCCACTGCAGCTGGCAGTTTTTTGTTTGCGTCCTCAAGTTTGTTTCCCCGCACGTCTGTGAAATTTGGTGAGACTCATTCAAATGAAAATCAGAGCATTTCCTCAGTTTGTCAGACAATTATTTGTATATGACTGCTTTACTCATCACCACAAACATCGACCCTCCTGCTCTGTTTCCAGATGGAGCGCTGCCAGCAAAGCAAGGTGTTCGCTACATACCCAGCTGTGTAAATTGTTAATTTTGCATCAGTAAACAAAAACCTGAGTCGTCCACTGAGGCAAATATGATAATTGTTTGCGGATTATGGAGATCTGGCAGGCAACTCGGCTGAGGCTGTGAGTAAACGGGAAGAAAGCTCAGCTCAAACAAAAGCAGTTACTCAGGCGATGGAGCAGTAAGGCTGACAGCACACTGCTGTTATCCATGGGAATATCCAGCTCGTGGGCCCAGGAGAGTCTCGGCTGGACGGGCTGGTTCAGCCACTGAAGATACACATGAAGAAACAAGAAAAAAAAAACAGTATAGACTCTGCATGGGCTTTATAAACTGAAAACGATTTCAAAACACATGGTAAAATATCAGCCATAAAACGATGTGTCTTTTCAGCAGTGCATATCCACACAGGATTTTCCTCCCCCCCACACATCATGATATGAGTAATGAAAGAAAACTAGAAAAGCTTTGTTGGAGTTGTGTGGACAATTTGCAGCTGAGGCGTGAAGATATAGTTTAAATTGAATTTTCACAATCCAACAAGTTTTCCTTTTAAGTAGGTGCAGCTCGGTAAACAACATGACATGTTTTGCAGAAAATGATTTTCTCAAGTGCTGCACTCTGTAATGAAGCTTGATGCCGCACAGGCATAGAGGAGCGAAGTGTCTGAGATCTGACTTGACTGACCTGAATCTGCCTTTTCAGGTCCTTGGTGACTAAAAGAGAAAATAAACTACTAGCTGGCACCCAGACAATGTATGTTTGATATTCAGAGGCTTCCCAGATCCAATAATCTATTTTGTATTTATTTTAATTTGTCATATTGTTTGACATGCACATATTTGTTTGTCCACAGTGTCAACAGTCTGTAAAATGGCATAAAATAATATTTTTGCAGTGCAGACAGGCCTTAAGAGATACTGGAAGCATTGCTAGCATGTTAGCTATACTCTGCAAATACCTGCATAGACTTTGTATTAATGGTCTGACGTCTCATTTCTGTTGACTATGCAGAGAAGAGATGATAAACTGCAAGATTAAGTGTTTCTTAAAATATGTTAGCTGTTCTAAAGGTTTTTTTCAAAAAGGTGCAACAGTGCAGTTTGTCATTAGCTGGAAACTGAAGGGAAACTTGAAGAAAGGATGGTAACTTCCTTATCCGTGACTTCATCCTGTACAGGAAGTGGACTCATTCACATCACAGTCTTGGAGTCACTCATGTTGTGTGTCCGTATTTATAAGATTGAGAACGTTTGCATATATGGAACAGGATTTCCCAGGTTTTGTCTGTCGAAAGCCGGACAAGATGTGTTTCTTTGCGAAATCAACACAGAAAAATTTTTATTTCTAAGTTTTTGTTTCTGAAGCATTCCTCTTCTGCTTTACTTGTTAATTTCCGGTGAAATATGCAGGGAGCGTTGTGCATTTGTATCACTGTGCATCAACTACCAGTCGTCAAGTCCCGTCCATACACAAACAGCCGGGCTCCTTTGCATGGTAACCAGAGTCAATTTCGGTCGTCACTGCCTGTTTCCAGCAGGACTCTTTACAAACTGTTGTGACTGTTGTTAAGAATCATACCGAGTGTGAATTTGATTGGATTAGGAGCCAGAATGAGGAGTGACAAGCGTATTTAGCTCTAATGTGAACGGGGCAGATTAAATCAAAACACCAAAGGGGGATTTGAAGCAGCAAAATGCAAATGTCTGCAAAGTACAAATTAGTCATTTATTTTCGTGTTCCAGTGCACCGTCCCTAACCTTCAGCCGATTAAAGTGCTTGTTGTGAGCAGCTCTCTAAAGAAGGAGCTGTTATCTGATCCTATTCTTTCTGGAGAGCGGTGCTGTGTCTGGTCAGCGGTGAAACAATCTAATCCCTCCACCACTGGGAGCACGCAGCCCGACACATCTAGGATCAAAGCCGGCCAGGACCTTTTTCCCTCCTGCACCTCCTCTCCACGCTGTCCCTCGTCTCTTTCTGCCACAAAAGGCGAAAATGACCAAAGAGCGTGTGGATTGCCCACTCTTGGGAAAAAAATGGGAACAAGAGTTCACTTTAATATCTGGAACAGCGTAAGGAGGAGTGGCTCAGACCTCTTGCCATTGATACGCGGCCACTGCTGCTGACTCCCCTCCTCTGTGTGAGGCGCTGTCCTTCAAGGATGGGTGGTCCGTCTGGGGCTGAAATGGGACGTGTGTGTGTAGGGGTGTGTGAGCTTCCTTTGTGTCAGGGGAGAGGGGCCTTTGTTCTCTTAACCAGGGAGGTGGGACCAACAGATTAAGCCTTTAGGAGTGCAACCGACCACCATGAGGGCACGCCACATGGGAGAGTGGGTGTGCGTGTACAGCGTGTTTGTGTGTCCATGCATGTGTGTGTGTATGTGTGTGTGTTTATGTGTCTGCATGCATGTATGTCGGGTGGAATATGGGTGTGGAAGTAGAGGAAAAAGATAGAAAAGTGATAAAGAGAACAACAAATAGAGAAAGGGGAGAGGGTGTAATTGAGAAAGTATACACTGCAAAAAAATCTTCTTATATTAAGAGTTGAAACCTTGTTTTTCTTGCAAGAATGGTAAAAATCTGCCAGTGGGATGAGATAATCCCAGTTGTTTCCATTGCTAATCAACTTGTTTCCAGAATTTTCTTGAATCAAGTGCCACTTTTTTTGATACTAGAGGGCTGATCTGTTTTATTCTGCTCTGTTTCAACATATTTAAACTTATTCCCAGGAAAAATTTTGAAACTGCATTGGAGGCAAGTGGGATTATCTCATCCCACTGGCAGATTTTTTTTGAGTAAAACAAGATTTTAAAACTGAGAATGAGACTGAATGACTTGTTAAGATGGAGATTTTTTTTTTTTTGCAGCGTATTTGTACCAATTTGCATGCACATTAGCATGAGTTAGTGAGATTCTGATGCAGGTCAGCAGGTCAATAGTTCTTATCCATCTGTCCTTCTGATGGCATGCCTCCCAGGTCAGGCTGATTCCTCTGTGAGGGAGCTAATCTCCCCCCAGTGCTCAGTGATCCTCTACAGCATCCTCTGATCTGCTCCTTCAAGCCCCTGCTCCCCACACACAACAAAATAGACCCAGCCAGGGGAGGGGGGGGCGGTCACACACGCACACACACACACACGCACACACACACATCAAAACAGATGGGATTGGGAACGCATTGGGACAACTGTACAGATACAGAAACGATGCTTGTTGTACTCTGACACTTTATTGAGAGCTTCAGAATCAGAAGTGACAGACTTAGGGGTGCAACGATTCATTCATCGTATCAATGCATTGATTATAAGTCCTGCTGATTCAACTACATTGATCTTCTAAAAGAAATAAACAGAATAAATCACTTTAACTCCAAAAAAGCTAACAGAATACCATGAACTGCAACTTTTTCCAATATTTTTCAAATAGATAATGTAATTCTGCAGTCTTAGATTCTTATGTCTTAGAGTTTTGCATTAGCCTATGTGTGTGCTTAGTGGATATAAAATTTTGCCTGACTCCCTTGACTCGTATAGCAGTTTACAAACCTAAATCAAATTGAATTGTTTCCAAAAGGGAAAATCGTTGTCAATCGAATTGCCGACTAGTGAATTATGAATCAAACTGAATCTCTGTCAACCCGAAGTTAAAGGCCCTTGGTTTGAGAAGAGGGAAACACCAAACTTCTGCAGTGCAAAGCTCAGGGAGTCAGACCTCCGCAAATAGTATTTCTAATAATTCTTAGCATTTGTTTTTAACTGTCTCAGGGCACCGTGAGATTAAAGTTGACACATAAGGACACTTTAGATAGTATCGGAAAGTTGTCAGTGGCTGTGAAGCACACTCAACTGTTGGGACACTCCTGTCCTGTGAGTGTGTGTGTGTGTGTGTGTGTGTGTATGTGTGTTCTCTCTTTGGTACTCCAAGCCTTTAAGATCAAATGAAAAGAATTATTTTTAAATACTGTTTGACTCAAATCTGCAGGGAACAGGGCTTCAGGGAATAGGACAGGCACGCCATCTGTGATGTAGTCCTCCTCCAGTCCTCCTGTCTCGTGGACCGGCCCGACCTCCTCCTGCTCCTCTCTCCAACTCCTGCTTTCTTTCTCTCTCGCTCTTTCTCCTGTTTTCCTCCCTCTCCATTTTCCCCCCCGTCTGTCATGGCGGGCGTCTGAGCAAACAAACACACAAGGGTCCGTGGCGAGCCAGACGGCACGATGTGGGATTGTTTGCGTTGGTTGCTCCCGTGCGGGAGAAAGTTTTCTTAAGAGGCACACAGAGGTCTGGGGCTCAACGGAGAGACCACAAAACAAATATTTACCCTCCTGCCTCCAGCGCTTGGGCCTTTTCCTCTCCTCGGTGAATGAGGAGTGGCAGGATGGACCTTCTTTTGGTCTGGAAGAGACGGAGAGATGGTGGACCAAAGATAAAAGAAGCTTCCTATGAACGATTTGGCCTCATGGTTTGTATCTCAAGTTATAAGAGATTTCATCAGGTATTGAACAGCTGTGATGACAGATGTGATTGGTTTCCTGGTTTATTGATTGATTCAGCCCATCCTGAGCGCTGTATCATCAAAAAACATCATTTCACTGCACGTTTCACTGTGTAATTCTGTGTATGTGACAAATCAAGTTCCTTGAATCCTTGAATCATCATGAAAGACATTATAGTCTGTATGGTGAGTCAGAAAAATTGAGCTGACATTAAGAGAGACTTTTTGGATTGTGGAACAAAAATGATTTTTATGATTAAAAAAAAGAAAGAGACAAAGAACAGAAAACTTAATGCGACCCACCAAAATAAAAAGGCAAGTCAAACAATCTTTGCCCCTTTCAGTAGATTCAGAGTTAGGATTTTATAAGTTGTAGAAACTGACTGGATCGGCCTAGTGGCTGGCCGGTAGAATACATGTCTTCACTTCTTGTAAAGACATTCTGTTGTTTCCCAGTTCTCTCCGCCGTCTTGTTTTTCCCACTCTTCGTCTTTGTGCAGGAGCTTTACAACTGCCTATGTCACAGCAATGTACAGTGACAGGCGCCAAAAGGCCAAAGGGGATCTTGGGAAATGGAGGCAAATCTAACTGACGGTGCTTTAACTTATACAGTCGAGTGAAAGAGGAATTCAATTGATGTATTGTACAGAAAGTTTTTTTTTTATGGTAGTTTGTTTTCTGGTCTTGTTTTTGGTTTTTAAAGGGGCTCATCATGCTTTGTTGGGTGATTTGATTCGTCACCTGTGGTGGTTTGGGGTGAAAGGAGTGACCTGTTTTCTGATTGGGTAATTGGTAATTCATTTTGGGAGCCTCTTGCTTTCTTAATTTGATGTATTTCAGGTGGAAGCAGGCTGTTGAGGTGAGGTGGGGTGAGGTGAGGTGAGGAGGTAACACAGAGAGGCATCTTTCAAAGGTATAAACCAGCTGGAGATCAGTTAGTTGTAGCAGTTAGTTGTATTAGATGGGAGGGGAGGAAATCTTTGTTCACACCTGCTGGTTGAACATGATGTCATAGTTTAAAATGCACTGTTCCAGGATGTAGAAAAAATATAAAATGAAATGATTCTAAACATTTATTGTTAAATAGGCACCCATTGCATGGACATTAGCTAACAGGATGAAAAATACATTTTGATTGTGACTGTAAGATCCTTGGTATCATTGTTCTGTAATCCTGAAGAAGGCAAATTGCTGAAACATGATGGCTGATGCTAACTTAAGGATTTTAGCATTACCATGGACCTCGAAGTGTAGCTTTACTTGTTTTCTCCACCTGCACTGCAACAAATCTCCATCTTACCAAGTCATTTAGTCTCATATTCAGTCTTAAAATCTTGGATTTCTTCCAACAAGGTAAAAAATCTGCCAGTTGGATGAGATAATTTTTTGATCAAGAGTAATTTTCTTGATGTTCGTGGGCTGATCTGCCTTATTCTGCCTTGTTTCAACATATTTATACTTTTTTTCCCATAAAAATTCCTGAAACACATGAAACTGCATTGGAAACAAGTGGGATGATGTCATCCCACTGGAAGATTTTTTTTGACTTGGTTGAAGAAAAACAACTTTTTAAAACTGAATATTTGTTTCATAGCTGCGACAAGTTCAAACCTTTCCTTTAGCTTTGCACACCAGCCTTTACATATTGACTCTTTGAATCCGAAGGCCAACTGCGGGTTCCTAAAGGGGAACAGTGCTGTCATACTTTTTATGACTGTATCCAAACCCTCTTTACCCCGTGTTTCCTCCGGCAACCCTGTCAGTCCTGCCACGCTCTTATTCTCCTGCTCATAATCTCTACACTCTCTATGCCTTCCTAATACGATCAAGCACAAATCAACAGACATCCCTGTCCCTCCAATGCAGCCATTAGGCTCAGCTTCCATCTGAATTTAAAGTGTCTCTCCCCTCGCTCCCCTGCCTGTAAATATGCACATGTTTGACTGTGGGGTCACAGAGGAAGACGGGAACCGGGCAGAAATGCCTACTTCCTGGAGGAGACGGCACAGCAGGGGGGCTCCACCAATCATGCGTCAGCACAGAGACATTCTCGGACGCACGCCGCCACACATCAGAGATGAACAATAAAGCGGGGAGGTGAGCGAGAGGGCGCACACAGGAAGTGGATGATTTTACATGTTGAGGAGTGAGGGCTGTGATGGACAGATATGCAGGTGTTAATATCCTGCAGAAAGGAAATAGTTGTGTACTTCACTGACCTCCTCCGGTGCACGAAGCCATCTTCATGCCAGTCACACAGTTCTCAATGCCTGGTATTTTTTTTATTAGGCACAGTTGTTGAGAATTGTGCAAATTGCCTGAGCAGTGATTGTTGTTTTGGTTTTTCTTTTGGAAGAAATTTAGGATGGTGTGAAAAAGGATGGCTCGTGTTTGAAGCTGTGTCCCATGGCACGGGCCCGCAGATACAGAGACTGAAAACCAGCAAAAAAACAGCAAAACAGTCCTTTATTTATGTTCAGTAACATGGAGAACTTGAGGCTCAGCAGAGATCATCAAATCAGCAGAAGAACTGTAGCGCCCTCTTGTGTTGGTTACTGCTCACCTTTTCCCCACTGTACTCACAGTATGAAGAGCCTGAGGACACAGTGCATTGTGAGGCATTTCATATGGTAGGCAGAGAGAAAGAGAGAGAGAGAGAGAGAGGAAGAAGAAGAACTGAAAGATAATGAGAAGCAGAACAATGCTGCTGGAGGAAAAAAATTAAAAATTAAATATTGGTTTTATGACTAATGAAACTTGCTCAGCCTATACAGGCCTTCATGACCCACAAACCTGTAAAGTACATGTGTATGTGTTCTAGTCCATTAAACCACTGAATACCATTGAGTTACATAGTGAAAATCCACTGATTTTTTGACATTTTCATAAATGAATGAATGAATGAATGAATGAATAAAGTAATATAATACACAGATTATTTTATTTATTTATTTATTTATTTGTTAATGCAACAGGAAAACATTTATTCAAGCTATAAGTCACAAAGATGTAAAGGCCTGCACAGGCTGTGTAGACAGTAAAGGGCCTAAAATGTGCAGTACATGCAGACTTCAGACGGTGCATTTTCCTTTGTGCTGCCAGGAGAAGAATGTTTTCCCTTTAACCAGAGGATCACGGCTCGACTCCTTTTGTCGTCCTTGCTGAAGTGTCCTTGAAACAGACAGTGAATCCCTACAGGCTCCAGGTGCTCTGACCCCGACCTCTGACCTCTCTGAAAGAGGACAAACGAAAAAAATTCCCTCCAGGGATCAATGAAGCACCAGAACATTATATAAAGGGGAATAAGAACGGTGCAATAGGCACTGACTGTTTCCACCACTAGATGTCAGCTCAGTTTTACTGTAAAACTGCAGCAGCACAGTGACATTGTTGCTTTACTGCACACAGAATGGATGGAGATAAGAATTTACAACCCGCCGTGTGATATACTGCCTAAATGCCACTAAGACATGAGTGGTGTGTTAACATTACTTTACACCTGACGACAGACTTATGACTCATGACTTTTGACTTATGTTTCACTTTATGAAGCAGAGACGAGCGATGCTTCATAAAGTCCTTTTTATCTCGCTTTCCCTCTCCCTCTGTCTGAGTCTTTCTGTCTTATTAGTATGAGGAGTTACAATTATGAAAACGTGCTCTCAATAGATCAGCGCAGCAGAGATCCGGGCTTTCTAAGAGAGCGGATCAATTGAAAGGCGCCTTTGAGTGATGGCCCACTGTTTCCTTTTCAGCAGCACAAACAAGCGTATTAGGCTTGGAGGGTTTTTTTTCTTTTTTTGAGTGTTTGAATCAAAGGGGGAACAGTATTTCTAGAAGGGCATTTAACCATTATGTCATTTTGGGTATTCACAAAATGACAGGTTTCAGCGTTCAGTCATCAATATTGCTGCAGGAAGACAAAATATGCCTCTTTCTTTCATACGTCTCGCTGTTCATACCTTTGATTATGTAATATTTGGATTTAGTCAATCAACTGTGAGACAGTCAAACTGTGGAGCAAATCAGCGCTGTGATGCTTTTTTTAGATGCAAATTACTGTAATGCTTTCATACTGGTGACTTGTTTTCAACCAAGATAGTGATCAAAGTGATTGTGCAGGCAGACGGAAAACAAAAGTTGTATTTTTTCTCTCTAAAGGACAACAGCAGTGATCTAAAGAGCACATTCCTCCTGATTACCTGTCATCACCCAGTAAAACATTACAGCTCTGCAGATACATTTAAAACTAATGCACATAGTCACCGAATAATTTCTGTTTTCACAAACCAGTGATCAGTGGCTAATTACTTTTAATGGACAGATAATCAGTAATCAGCGCCGACAACACTGATGGATGAGGCCTGGTGCCCAGTTTTTTTTCACGACTTTTCTCTTAGCATCTACCTTATAAGCTGCATGGATCACAGAGAAATGGTTGGGGACAGTGTTGCAGAATCAATATCACGCGGTGTGACGAGAGAGAGAGATATGGAAAGACAGTGATTTATCAATGCAAATGTGATGATACTCATCTTAGGGGTGCTTCGCGTCTAATAAAAGAGCAAGTGCCGTATTCATTTACGACAGAGCTGTTTCATATGTTCCTGTCATCGTGCAGCCGCAACGCCGGATCTGCCGTTAGTGTTTTTATTCCAAGCACCCTACAGTTAAGTGAGTGCATCATAATTTTTGCATCCGCTGGGAATTGAACTCTTAAGCTTGGGTGGGTTATTGCTTCTAAAACTGCAAAAAAAAAAAAAAAAAAAACCTGCAAAACTTTTATATTGTGAGTATGTGCATGTTCACACATACACAGTTAAGCTGACACTAACTAAAACATTTTCATTCATAATTAAATAAACAGTGCAAAATGTCCTCATTTGCTCTGAGCTTCCTGTTATCAAGTGCGAGCCGTGCTGGTGATGCCGCAGACTTCCCAGATCTCCCTGGGAGTCGGCAACCGTCACGCCGTTTTTTTAGGCAAAGAGGCCGCTAAGGAAGGGCTGTCAGCGGATATGGATGCTTCCAGAGCTCATTAAAGGGCTGTCTGCGGCGTGCCAGGCTCAGGGAGACAGAGCCGGAGATAGAAAGCAACATCATAAAGGAATTCCATCCATCATGCTCCTCCATGACATTAATATCTGTCATACACCTCTGACAACGCAATACTGCAGCCCCGGAGTGAGACATCTCCCTATCATACGGTTTCAAGCCTGGAGGGACACTTGGGAGTGTGTGCATGTGCGTGTTTGAGCGAGTGTTTGCATTTGTGTGCATGCATGCACGTGCCCCTGTGTGCATACATATTTGATTGAAGGGGGGAAAGGGCTTATGGCTGTATTATTTCTTTTTGCCTCCCCCCCCCCCCCCT
>OMLF01029363.1:0-12899 GCA_900302615.1 Holocentrus rufus
GCACATAATACCATCACCACACCACAGCACACCAAGCCAGTGACAACGTGAGAAAACAACCGTCAAACAGTGCAGAGCAGATCAAGCGTGTCTCCTCACTTCTCTGAGTGCAAAAAGCACACATACTCCACGACAGGCACACACGCACACAAGCTCAAACATTCGCTCACACACGCCGGAGTGCGTTTCAAAACTTACATGCACACGTATACAGTCATCTATGTATCTATAATCAAGAGGATGGAGAGGTGTCACTGAATATATATGATGCGTTTTACTGGTGCTAGAATCCTTCTGCAGGCTCGCTAAAACAGATCAGTGTGGGGAGAGGAAATGAAATAGATTAGGCCACGCTCACTTTCTATCTTAGTCTTCGGTTTTATTCCATAACCCACGTTCTTTGACTGTCTCTCTGCTTGTGTTTCCTCAGCTGGACCTGCTGTCTACGATCCCATTGTGGTCACGGAGACAACTGAACTTAGCCTATGGAAGCAAAGGTGCGGTTTGGAGACCAAATTCAGGAAAAAGTGACTGAGCCACATTGTATTTGCTCCTCTCCGAAGATCTAAAATAAAAAATAAAAAAATACAAGAATGGTTTTAAATTAAGAACAGGCCGCAATTCAAGGACAGACTTTTTTTTTTTTTTTTTTTTTGGTGAAGGAGAAGTGGAGAGGATAGACATCAGTGTTAAAAGACACTAAGCTGGCCTGGACCAGTCTGAGCAGCACGGCAGCCCTTTCGAAGAATGAGCCTCTGCCAAAAGCTGCCTCTGCCTAACCAAGTCTCCCACCATCTGCAACAAATGTGCTCTATTAAAGCAGTACCATATGGACAACAAGCTAGCTATTAACACGGCTTCAGCACATCCCCTTAACCTAGCCCAGATTTCGAACTTCCAGTCAAATTGACTGCTGATTTAATGCACCGCCAGCAGCCATGTGGGTCTTGGCACGAGACGGCACTCTCAGCCTTCAGTCATTAACAGGCCCACGTAGTGCGAAGTGCACAGCGAGACACAGAGGTTACCTACATAGATCCTTTTCTATCTTACAACTGGCTGTGACACTGGTTACTTGGTGCGTCTCTTAACCAAGCCCATATGATAAAAAAAAACGAGCGGTGAACAAAGGGGAGGACAGCGAGCGCGGGCTGCTGCGCTGATCCAGGAACTCCAACCTTCTTAAGACAAGTAAACCGCGGCTCAAAACTTCCTATTATACAGAGTGGAAACAAGCTCATGAAGCAGGTCTGCCCATGGAGCTGCTTGACTGGTGGCTTGTGTCTCAGTTCTTCCACAGCGATGGAGAGTGCAATTGCTCCCTCCGCATGGAGCCAAGATGGCAGTGATTAACCCTGCAGGGTGTGGGGGGGGACTTTAATCCCTGTGGGCCGGGCGGCCATGTTGACGCCTCTCCCCTCTCTGAGTCATGGGGGGACCCACCCACCGTTCACAAAGCCATGCTCTCTTCTCCTCAACCATGACGCCACGGCTATGAGCGCCCTGTTCTACAACCTAGAGACAACACACATATACACATACGCACATACCCCCAAATCAATTACAGTTCTGTGGCTTTAACCCGACTCCAAAGTTCAGTAAATTCTGTTTGTTTATTTTTTTCTCCTCCTGTCTCAGCTCCTTAGATACTGTACATAATTAGAGTGGAAACACATTTTCTCCACTCAAAATGTATACAGTCCTTTGGACTTTCAGCGACTAACTCTTGGCACTTGTGAGAAAACCATATTTTTCTTTTTTTCATATTTTAACCTAGCCATAATTACTGCACAAACCAACGCTGTTCTCCATAATAAAATATCTGCACTGATGGTTTTTGTTTCATCATATCAGGCCAATAACAGATAATTATAAAATCTTTATCTGCTGACTGACCAGTAAAAATCGAGCACTGTGAGAAAGTCAATAGGGTGTTTTGTTTGACAACGTTTAGGCCACTTAGGCTTTTGTCAGTGGTCAGCTTTTACACATTTTTAAATTTTTTTTACTGAGATCGAGTGTGTTCACACAGACTGAAAAACATCATCACACACGCAAGCTGACGCACACAATCCAGTTTCGCCATGCCTGATTTAATTTTGCTGAATTAAATAGATTTAGTGAGATAATGTAGAATCTACAAAAAAAAAGTACCCACTCTAATCCAGAGCATCCTAAGCCAAAAACATTTACCATTGTAAACACAATGCAAGTCATTTGTTTTGCAAAATGCATCTTTTAGGTCTTGAACATTTTTTTACTTGCTACGGGCTTGCTATCATTCCTCCGAAACATCTCCGCCACTCGTGTCCCTATGTAGATTCAAGTGATAAGTTAAAGACTGGCTGATGACAGTCTAATTAAATCAGCCTCTCAGAGCACTCAGAGGAGTAGAGGAGATGTGTGAAAAGGTACTGTTAGTTAGAGACGAGGGATATCCAGAGGAGGGAAAAAAAGCTGTCCAAGCAATCCCCCATGTCCCAACAGACAGCTTTATGCCACAACAACCAGTCACATGAAATATGGTGATACCTGGTCCAGTACATGTGCTGAAGCCCGCACATATTGACATGGACACATACACCTACAAATTAATACACTCACACACACAAACACACACACACACACACCTTATGTCACCTTAAATAATAGCAATAGCGCCCTATCCACCCCCGCTGCCTCTATACTCTCTCTCTCTCTCTCTCTCTCTCTCTCTCTCTCTCTCTCTCCCGTGCACACACGCGCGCACGTGTCTCAGAGTCAGAGCTGCCAGATGAGTAGTGAATTAATTTGTGTGAGCCACTCTAACATTAGGAAGGTGTGTTGAAAGGTGTCTGCTCATGTTTCAAATTAAACGCGCTGCTGGTCAGCATTAGCACCTCGCCACCCGTCGGCAACTGACACTTAGGAGGCTGGGGGGATGGGAAGAAGGAGGGGAGCCCATCCGCCGTTCACACTGGAATAATTAGAACATGTCAGGAAGAATTAATTTCCTCATTTTTCAAAAGGATACACAGAAATTACCATGTTATTATATGACAGGGTCCCTGGGAGGATTGGATTAAATTTGATTTCTAGCGCAGCCCACACAACAAATTAAAGTCATAAATAAGATGGAAAGAAGCGGGGCACAGAGCATATGTTTATGGCAATGAGTGAAGCCAAGGGACCAGAAACAACTATCTTCATTTCATTTTATTTAAATCAGGCCGACACCGTGTGTCTGAATGACAGCAGTTGCTAATGGGTCCAGATTAGAGGCTCCTTGATATTAGCAGAGAGATACAACCACTTCGACTTGGAGGCAATGGAACGTACACAGGCTGCTAGACTGGCTCTGTCCTGCACAACATAACCAGCTGAGTTAGTGAATTGCCTAATTCAGGCATAACTCCACCCAAAAAAATCTCTGAACTTCAGAAATTAAACACTTCAGAGTATAATTGTTGTTTCTCCGAAAAATCCGTAACTCATGGCTTTATAAATATATCATTCATCGTCTAGTACCTTAATTCTCATTTGCTGGTTTAAGAGTTTTAAGTAAGTTACAGATTAATAACATTATACCTTGCCCAAGTCAGTCAAACCCAATTCATTTTGGTATAGGTCATCTCCAGAAATCTGAATTTACGGTAATCAGTATCATGTCGCTAGATAAATGATGCACTGCCATGCACAGAAACAACGCCATTTGCAAGCTGATTCTGTTAAAAAAAAAATCACATAGGGAAAAGTAAGCTTCTAAAAGAGGAATAAAGGAGAACCAGACAATATTGCTGACCCATGTCAGATGAGAAAAATCCTAATCCTAATCATAAATCCTAATTTCAAGAGGATATTCCACTAGCCCACTTCATCAACACAATATGGGCACCCTCTCTCTCCTGAAGGCTCAGATTAGACTTGTTAGCTTACTATTACAATTAAATACAGGGCTGCCTGGGAAGAGTTTTTCAACTCTTTCAAAATGGGCCGTCATTAGAGCCTAGCACTCCCCTGGGCACCACAAACTTTAAATAATTTGCGAATCAATTAACTGGCTACTCTCAACGCAACAGGGATTTCACACTCCAGGGTCGTGGTGCATTATCAGTAGGAGACGATTCATGGCGTTTTGGGAGAAAAGTTCATGGTTGAAATCATTAATTCATTTTACCGGACTTTTAGTTATGCATTACTTTCCACAGCTGGGGTAGCAAGAAGATTAATGGCGTGTTCTTTGGTCCTGTTTTCTGCCGTATATAGCAGCTAGGTGATACTCTGTCCTACAGTACAAGGAATGTACCTTGAGAAGCAGGAAAGTAGCCAAGTCCATATTAGGTTTTTATTCTCCAGAGGATGAAATAAAGCCCATCAAGCCATCAAAAAAAATAAAGAAATTAAAAAAATTAAATCAGATTAAGCACATGCAGATCATATTCTGATAACCTCTGCATGAAACTGAGAGTTTATCTATATAGGTGCTTCAAACATGGCACAATCTTTATTATTTCCAGTAAAGACCTCTGAAACACACCTAACCAAACGGCCAATATTTAAAGCATATTTTATTAAGCTGCAGCCCTTCAAAACGAGGTCATTCGTGAAAATGAAAAGACCAGGGCAAGCTATTTACTGAATGCAAAGTTTGGGACTCTCAATACAGTCCATGCAGGTTTTTTACATTCATTCCAGGTAATGAAATGTGCAACAATTAATTTTCCAGATGCACACTGGGATCCTCTGAAGTAATTGAAGCTGATGAAATTAAAATGAAGTCTTTGTCAAGCGGTTTCTGTTTAGCAACATATTGACCATAATCACTGCAGGGTCAGTGGACTGAAAGGCCCATTTAATAAATAATAGATGAAAAAATAAGCATTCAAAGGTTATTCATTTTCAATTCATGGTGAAGTGCTGTTCATTTAATTTCTGACAAAATGGTTCCCCCACATCCTCCCCTTCTGAGGTGCCATCGATAGTGAACTGAGAGATGTGACACAATTTGTCTGTTGCTTATTAGATAAATAGCGCATAGTAACAAAAAGCATATTTGGCCTATTCAGGTGCTCCAATGTATCCTCTGGTGTTTCCATATGGGATCACACAAGAGTAATTAAACTTGTTCCACAAGCGCTCCACACACAAACAAAATTACTACCTGCCTTGTTTTATGATTAATTCAAGGTGCCGATTAATGTTGCAAAGGATCAGGATTTATAAGCGTATGAGGTCTGGCTGATAGAATTGCACTGGAGGGCGGGATGGCACACAAAGGAGCACGCTTAAACAACTTGGACAACTTGGATAGTGAAAGTTGGCATCGAGGGCCCCGTGCTGCTGCTTGTTCTAACAGGCACTGACAGATTTTAAATAACATCACACTGACCTGACTTTTTTTTTCCAAGTGGGAACAAATAATACTCTTATCTGTAGAATGGCAATTATGTGTATCCGGGGATATGAAAGTGAAGCGAAATTAATGTAATGCATCGAGTAAAACAAACAAGTCAGAGGTAGCTTTCAGTTTTCTCGGGAGACGAGTCTTGAGCATTCAAGCATGAAGGGTCGGTTTATCCGTTACTCAGTACCTGAGGAGGGGAGCGTTTTGGGCTGAGCCAGCAGGTGGCAGTAAGCAAGTTTACGTTGTTATGTTTCTCCAGTGTCCTCTGGCTATGTTAGCTAAGGGCCTCAAGACCAAAGGGTTCGCGCTTTTGATTTTATTATTGATTTTGTTAACAATTTTACAAAGCAGTTAAAAACTCACCTGTTTAGTCTGGCTTTTGTTTAGCCTTGTTTTTATGCATTTCTTTCTACTGTCTTTCCTTTATGTGTTTTTATTTGTTTTATTCTTCCATTCTACTTTATCATTTATTACTTTATTGTTTATTGTTAGCTATTTATTGTTTTTTGTGAAGCACTTTGTGACATTTTATGTGAAAAGTGCTATATAAATAAAAATGAGTTACTTACTTACATACTTACTTATGTACCTACTTATGTACTTACTTTCAGTTTTATTGAACACTAAACACGAAACGTGCATGGCAGATATAAGCAACGGCAGACTCAACTGACCTTACGAAAAAATAATAAAAAGAAAGAAAAAATAGAGAATAGACATCAAAATTATCCTTTGTTATCATCTAGATGAGTGCAGTTGGAAGTTAAATGAACCAAAAAGGCTGCTCACATCAGTGGTTCACCTGTCAGTAAAGTTAGCTTATGTTCGTCTGCAACTCCATGTTGTTTTTGTTATATTTTTCTCCACAAAAATCAGGTCAGCAGTGTAAGTGGACATGTTCAGGTAATGCAAACGTGAATATATTCTTTATTGAAGTGTTGAAATGTGAAAGGAAAAGAGCATGGGATGATTATGTTGATGTGACAGTGGGTTCAAAGTGTGTTTCACTGGGGTTGTCCACAGAATATTTTCCATGTTGCGCGAGCTGATCATCTGTATGTGTGTGTGTGTCTGTAAGATTGTAACTAGAGCATCTGTGGTTAATTAATCTGATCCGTAGTGTAACGGCTGTGTTTTGAACAGACTTCATACTGTCAACCAGGACGGGCGTGACCCCACAAGCTGACTGATACTTTTGACATTTCTCAATAGAACATGGAGAGACGCTCCTGCCACGGCAAACGTGCTCAATTTAGAATTTTACCTCCATCGTAAAGATCAGTATCATAATAAATATAATTAATGACAAAATATTACAGATTTCAGCTTCAAAAATAAGTATCTGATCGCTCTAGTTATAGGAACTGACAGACAGGCCTGCTGTACAAAGGATATACAGAAGTATGAGCTCCCTCAAACCGTTCTCAACAAACCGAACAACACCAGCAAAGACAGCAGACTTTAGACAAGCGCATATTCATCAGGGCCGGAGACTGTGTTTGACAGGAAATGGCATGGATAAACAATGGTAAATGGCCATGAACTTTGAGATGGGATAGACATTTCCCAGGTGATATTGAACCGCTCCTCAGCCACATTAATGCGACTCTGTCCTGTCTGTCATATCTCCAACTGACATTTGGAAGAAAAGATTAATATCAACTAACTTTCTCGGCTTTATTTGCTTAATATTATCTCAGATACATTTTTATTAGAGAAGTAGCAAGCGCAGCAGCAGAGCAAAGACCATTAAAGGAATATTATGGCAATGCAGAAAGGTCTGTACTGTACTGCTCTATTCTGTTTTCTGAAGCAAAACCGTGCATTTAACTTTCTTTCTTTATTGCTCTGAAAACTAGCAGACTACAGAAAATTATAAAATATCAATAAGGCACGTTAGCCCTCAGAAAATAAAAATCCCGGTTGATGTACAGCTATGCAACTGTGGAAACACTGTATTTGCCAAGGCTGTAATTTTTTTCTGATGTTCAAAACTACACAGTAACTCTTGAGAGAGCATGAGGTTCAAAAATTAGTTTTGATCTTTTAATTCCTTGGTTCCTCTCATTGACACAGCCGCAGACCCATTATTTCTCAGAAAATCCAACGAGCACCAAGTTATTTTTTTCTGGTGAACACAGCACTGTTGTGATGTCTAACAGCACATGTCTAATGAGCATTGCTCAGTGGAGCGCTTTCCATAGTGTCACTTTTAAATCCAAGTGTAACATCAAGAAGGCAGACAGTACTTATAGGAGCTTGTAACACAATATTTTCAATGCTCATCCCAGCTAATGACACTCGAGGTTATATATTTTCTTTCCCTACATTTTTGACTTGCAAATTAATTCAGAAAGGTATTTCTTTTGATATTGTTTTTGTTTTTCTCCAGTTTTTTTAGAAAAAAGTAACAGTTCTTGTGTTTTCTGAGAGGCCTCAGAGACAAAGCACGGATAATCAGCAAATACTTTATATTTGAAAGCCTCATTTGGCCTTGACAATATATGGCACAAAAGAAAAAGAGTTTTATCGCGCCAACAAGAAATGTAAAAGGGTAATTATGAATAAGCACAACATAACATAGGAAAAAAATATTTTAGTCACAGAAAATAAGTTGACAGATGAAATGTTAAAAATACACAAATTAGCATGGCAAAAAACCCTATTTGTGTCAGTAATATTGTACCTGTGTAACTGTCTAATTGTGCATACATTGTGTGACTATCCATTTGTCCACCTCATTTGATGCAGGTGTTCAGTGTGGGTGAAAGACATCAGGGGTGAATGAAGCATGTGGCTAGAAAGAAACAACTGAAGAGACAAATTGATACTTACAAAAACTGAAAGACTCAATCCCCAGCTCCCAGTGATCACTGGTTAGTTGATTTTGAACTCATGTAAATGACCTGAAATGTAATGAAAAAGACAGGAAAATGCAACTTTAACCGAGTTTTTGTTTACCATTAAATCACTCATTGTCAACCATACATATCTGGCATTCGATTAAAAAAATACAGACTGTAGAACATAGTTAAAGTCAACAGGGTAGTTAGATAACCGTATTTACCTACATCAGAACAAATAGAGAAAGGATAAGCGAAAGAGAATCGGGACCAGGGTGACTGCTGGCTGAAGGTCAAAGTCTCTACAGCTGAGCTACAGCAGCTTTGTTATTGTCTGACCTCCAGTCCTCACAGCTGTCACCATCGGGAACCGGTCCTAGACAATGTTTGAAATCGACTTCTCTGGTACCTCATTAATCTGTCCTCCAGCCTGTGGATTCCGCTAATAAACAGCTTTCATATAAAGCGGTTGTTTTATTTAATTTCGCTTTCCTTCTGCAAGCAATGCCTGCTAATGATTTATTTAGTGGCATGCTCTGCTAGTTGCAGCGAGTCTCTTGAAGTCCTGCAACTTTACGGCTTTGTTGGAGCGCATACAAACTCTCCAGCAGGAGTGCATCAGTTTTAGCCATTATCAAACCCAAATTTAAACATTTTCGCAGACCAGTTGTTGTGAAAACAGAGGAGATTTAAAAAAAAGTATTCAAAATGTTAAGGGAAAAGCTAGAGGGGTGAAAATACTGTCGGCTCATTCATGTTCATTTCCTCACATTATCTTGTTTTTCACAATAAGACGAGATCTCATTACCAGCTGATTTATACAATTAGTATGCTTCAGCACTGCCAATTAAACAAGGCCAAGGGTTTTTAAGGTCACGCTTAATTGATCTGTCACTAATTTGCACTACTGTACCTCGGTCTCCCATGGCTGGGGCCAATAAGCCACCAACAAGACCAGATAAATGTACCGACTACCACTGCATTGTTGTGCACAGCGTAGAGACTGTTGCGTGGGAGGTTGGAGGGCTAACAGAATAAGCCAGAAAGAGGCAATAGTTGCAGACAGATCTGAATGTGGTAGCCTTGAGGCTGGAGGTGACAATAGGGGAGAGGGGACCCAGGTGACCCGGGCTGAATGGAAAGCTGTTACATGAATAGCACCTCTGAGTTTAAAGTCTACTTCTGCCTCTCAAAGGATGCTAACACACACTATCTCACCTCTCTGCACTATGCTCCTGCTGCAACCACCCACCCCCAACACACACAAGCACACACGTATGCACACATACATGCAAGCATGTACACACATTTGCTCATGTAAACACACACACACAAAGATTTAACTTATATTAGCAATTGTGTTCTCTATGCGCTAATCATTGCCCACTGAATTACCACCTGAATTACCACCCATCTTACATGAGTGGTAATTCAATAAACGGCCTTTCTTTGTCAAACATCTGACTGTAGACCTAATTCCTGTGGCGCCTTAATAAATGGGAGCTCTTATAATTATAGGTTGTAGAAATTAACAAGGCTTTGAATTCCTAATCTGATATTAATTGAGAACAATGGGGTAAATAACAATTGGGAAAATGTATGTCTTATTCATTGGTTATTTAAATTCATTATTCATCATAAGAAAAAAAAAGAAAAAAAGAAGTCATAATTGCCAGTGATGAGAGAAACCAAATGATGTTTTAATGAAACAATTGCAGTAATCCCTGTGGTGTAGTAAAAGAGTCAGTGGCAACCAGCCTATTGTAGCTGTGTGTAGTAGTTTTTTTTTTTTTTTTTTTTTTCTCCCTGCTGTGAATTAGGCCTACAGGCAGGAAACATAAAACAGGCATTCCCTCTCCTAATTAGAGGATCAGGGATTTATGAAGCAAAATTCCAATCAACTCCAAATTCAAATTATTAGTTTCACAGCATTTTTATAAACAACTCGTCTTGCCCAATAACCACAGGCATGATTTTTTCATCATGTTTTTGGTTGGTGTATTAGCACACGAGCTGCCATGTATAGCTGACAAACGCTGACAAGGTAAGACTTTGAAGAGTTCACACTTAACATTAACTATAAATTACATGGATCACACACTATTGACGTTAAGTCCTGCTTGTTGTGACTTAAATAACAAATGTCAGGTTATGTTTTAAGTCACTTGAAGAGTTAGTTTAGATAAAACGCTGGCATTAAAAACATGTAGAACAACATTACTGAATGCAGTTTATTGTTCATGCAATATGACCTTTGTTAACATTACAGCTCATGCTTCATTTATGTGAGTAAATGCATTAGTTAACATTAAAGTGTTACCGCGAACAAATAACTCTGACACACTTGCCTAAGTTCATAGACCGCTGCCAGCTGTCTGCACCACTGCAGTCGTCAGATATTAGTGGACTATTCATCACGCCTATTAGACCGCAGGTGAACAGTCAGAGTTAGCCAGAGAATGGTTGGCTGTTAGAATAAAATCAACACCACCATGTTAAAAATACGAGGGATTGAGCTCTCAGACAGAAAATTCCAAACAGGCTGACGGTGCCGACATCAAAGAGCAGAGACAGAGAGCTCACAGCCACCTGTGGCATTTCTGTCAAAGAGTGGCCTTTCCTCTAGCTTTGGCCAGCGATAGCCACCTCACAGCACAGACACATGCACACACACACACACACACACACACATATAAAATGTAAACATGCACACACTCCGTTGTGCACAGTAAACATACTCGAGCTGCACTTTAACATGCACAGTTAAAGAAGGTCAAAAATTATAGTATTATTCGAGCAATGAATATTCTTAGAGTTCATACACATACACACACACAAAGAGAGAGAGAGAGAGAGAGAGAGAGAGAGAGAGAGAGAGAGAGAGAGAGAGATTTCTCAGGGCACCATACCAGATCTAAATTCTGCACAATATATCTCCCATGATAAAAGCGGTAACATACAGAGTCGACCCCAAACACTAACACTGAAACCTCTCCAACAAAAACTGCTCATTTATCCTCATGTTACATATCAAACATAAGCCTCCTGGAATTGCCATTTAGGCTAAAGCCTCTTATACAACATGGAAGAGAGAGCTGTCTCACACAGCCATCACTAGGACAACATCTGAGATTCACTCTCAAATCAAATAAACCTTCAAATTCCTTGCATGTGTTCATCTACAGTATGAGGTATGCTTGATTTGATTTGCTCGGACCATAACAGAGTGTTGTGTCTTCAAACATCATGTGACAGTGGTTCAGTATCAATCGACAGCTGCACACAGCACCATGACAACCCTGCACATTAGCCTTTGCATAACAGCGTTCAGACATTTAGCACAGGTCGAGAAAAATTGACCAAATGGAGGTTTAAGGTTTCATAAATGTAGCATTTAATGTAGTGCACTGAAAAAGTTGGAGTGTGTGCATGTCTGTGTGTGTTTGTGTGTCCGTGTCCGTGTCTCTGCGCACATACACGTATGTGCATTTACACATGTACTCGTGTGTGGATATGCATGAGGCAAGCCAAAACTTGCACTTGAACTTCTGTTTGGAATTCATCCAGATCTGCAACATGTTAAAAATATCCTCCCAATCCTCCGTTCCAAATCCCCGCTCTCTCTTGCGTCCAAACACGCTAAAGTAGGAATTCTGCCGAGGTAGTTATTTTGACAATAGAGGTAATCTATGCCATCAGCAGGCTGCTCCCTACCTGGATGCTGTCTGGTTATCTCTGCAGAAGCAGCAGCCACACAGTCGGGTCTGGGGACTGGGGGAGTTTGGGATGCAATGAGGTGGGTCTATAACAGCAGTCCCGGAGGAAATAGGGAAATGGGAGGAGGTGGGGGTGGGTGTGAGGGGTGACGGAGGGAAGTGTAGAACATTCTGGCACAGAAATGTCTAATACAGTGTTTTAACACGTGATTGTCTGAAGAATGCCCGCTTCCATAAAGTCGATCCTCTACCCAATACCATCGACTGTGAAATATGAAGCGACAGCTCCCTTGCAGAGAGTAATAACCATAGCCCAAGAATAAGAGGAGCGGGTCATCCCCGGGGCAGGAAAGGGTTAATGTCCAGGTAAGCCGGACGGTGGACACAGGTCACCTTAGGGAAGCATAACCCAACTCCCAGAAGCATAACCTGCTGATAACCTTATTAATCCGGAGCTCTAACATCCCAGTGATGTGGTGAACCGGGTACAGGCATGGACAAAGAAATTAGCTCCACTGCTGTGTTAGAAAGACAAGCTTTATTTCTACTCAAGATCCACCATATCATTGAGTTATTTGGTCCTGGAAACAGGCCAATCACATGCAAACAGCTGCTCCACGCTCTGGCACACTGTTACCTGTCATAACCTTGCTAACCTCTCTTTTCTCCTTTTTTTTTTTTTTTTTTTCCTTTTAACTCCCCTGCCTTTTTCCTCTCTCTAATTCTGTCTTTTTGCTCCTCTGGCTGATGAAGGTTCAGTTATGAAGCGGCTGCACTGTCCTGACACTGAAATGACAGTGAACCAGACACTCACAAAATGTCTAGCACCAATGCGTCAGGCATGACTAACAGAGTGACACTGCAGTTAAAATGTCTTTGTTGAGAGTGTCTAAAACAGTGACAGGCGTCTTCGTGGCTATGTCAATACTTAAGTGCAATAGTGTCAGATAAAGTGAA
>OMLF01029369.1:20540-33317 GCA_900302615.1 Holocentrus rufus
GGAATACAAAAGCGAAAACGGCAAACGTTGGCTGAACCTCTCCACTACCTCAATCCTCACAAGCCACTAAGAAGAGAACAATTAGGTCACAGAAGTGTGTCTGATGTCATGTTACTCAACTTCTGGGTATCCTTCAAACTTATGTTTTTTATTTATTTTTTTTTTAATTTTATTTACAAAGAAGTCCTTATTTATCACTGCCACAGTGTTTAGTTGCTTAATGCTGCTTTTAAAAGGTTCTTTCAATACGACTAACCGTATGTTGTTTCTTAAAAAAACAATTGAAAAGGTCTTCATGTTGTTTGCGCCCTGAGACTCAACCAACCCTTTCTGATGTGATACAGACACATGTTTTAAACAGCCAGGCTTAATACTGGATGAAGACAAGTACAGACAATGGAGAGGTAGCTCACGCACGTGCAAACATAACCAGACGGAGGTCATGACATTGTCTCAGCTGTGGTTGTCGGTGAGACAAAGAGAGGCCACGCACAGCATCTGCTCTCAGCTGGGTGTGGCCTGTGTGTGTGTGTGTGTGTGTGGGTGTGTGTAAGTAGTGCTCAGTGTGACAGTCTGTCACACGGACTTGGAGTTGCACCAATATCCAAGAATCTCTCCCTTGGGTCATTATATTAAGAAGAGTGAGCACAGGTGAACTGTCAGAGACTGATACTATCTGAGAGATAAAAAAAAATAATAATAATAAAAGTAAAAAATAAAATACACTCTGACATGAAAAGATTTCAACACCATCTTCCGAGCCTGCCTTTCACAAAGAATGAAATGACGATCCACTAAAACATCTGAGCCTTTATCAACTCGGTCTTGCAAAGAGAAGAAGCAGAGGTGGATTGAACCGTACTTTTCTCCAAAGAATCTCCTCCAGAAGTCGGCGGCATCAGCTTTGGTGATCCTGAAAGTGTCTCCCTGGAACTGTCCTCCGGGGAAGATGGCTTTGATTTCAGCCAGCATGTGGCTGAAGATCAGAGACAGCTTGGTCAGGTTCCTCCTGCAAACACAGAGCCCAGAAAAAAGAGAAGTGAGGAAACAGATGCTATACAGTACGCTGCTGTTGCCTTAAATGTTTAACACATACAATATAGAATGTGTTTGATCATCAAACTTATTTACAAATTTGAGTTTGGCTTCAGTTTGACTCTTACTGCACATGGGAAATAATCTCAAAAGAGTAAGACTGATTTACTCTTGTATTTACAAAAAATAAATCTAAACAGAACATGTACAGCCTACAAAAATGTCGCTTCCAGTTGCCTCTTTCATCAAATAAATAAATAAATAATCAATCACATAATGATGTCAAGGTACATAAGTCTTGAATATAAAAGACACTATATTAACAAGCAAGTAGCCTGGGTGACAGTAATATATCACACATAATATATCACGATGAGTCACAAATAGACAATAACAGGAAATTCTGTCTTTCAAAATGTGTATTAAGTGACAAAAACAGAATGTGAGGATGCTCACGCTTCTCAAATTCAGAGATAATTAAGTGATAAATTCCAATCCAAAGCCAAACTTCCAATTTCTAGCTTTGCACAAAGTGTGCCGCTGCCCTGCAGCGCTGGCACTTCAAACACTATGTAGTTGGTTTAAGCAGCTGGCTTCAAACCAACTCCCAGTCTCACTATAAAGCATTATGCTTAACACCTTGTTAACTTTCTAGGCTATAGCCAGGAGGTTTAAAAATTTCAGTGGCAAATTAAACAATGGACAATTAAAAAAAAAAAAAAAAAGACTGCTGGGTGCTTGTTTCCAGAACAGGATCATTTCTAAAGGAAATACAGCTAATAAGTAATGATGAAGATTTAAATTAAACTGGCAAAGGCACAACCTATATAAATATGTATTCAGAACAGTGCTTTGATGAGTCAAACGTTTCCTTAAGAACTCATTAAACTCATTAAATCACTGACAGTTTGAATTTTCAGCACTTTCAGTCATTTTCATTTTCCTGTGTGCAATTATAGAGCTGCATTTAAATAGGACGAACAAAGCAAGCTTGCATTGCTATAGAAAGAGATATTGTGAATAATTTAACTTCCCCATACAATATAACCCAGTCACCAAAGCCAGACTTGGATAAGGTTTTAGGGATTGAGATGGTAGATTTGCACTGAAATGTCTGAGATATGGACGGCAGAGTTTTTAGCTTATAGTGCAGCAATATTGTCATCGTATAATTTAGCAATATTCTCAAGTCTTGAAGGAACTAGGGAAGGACACTTCAGGATGTTTTTTTTTTTTCCCTCGGTGAAGTGGTGGTGATTCTCCTATCCTTCTCCTGTGGGACACGGATTTGTCTCCAGCTCCCTGTGAGATTAGACCGTGGGCTGGTAAACACTCCAGGGAAACGCACATGCCCACACTAGACAGGGTGACTTTGCCCAAGGTGTGTATGTGTGTGTGTGTGTGGGACAAAGAGAGCACACAGGCTGTGGGGCGCTGATAACAAGCCTTGTGAGGGCCGTGTGTGTGTATGTGTGCGTGCGCGTGTCTCCTACCCTGAGCACAACATCCAAACTTTTAATTCTTCTTTCAAACCTTCACAAAACAGGCTAAGCTTGTTTATCACACCTTGGTGATTCACCGGCACGCACACAGCTTTCATGCAAGTGCATTTTTTCTCTTTAATTCATGTACTCGGTTTGTTTTGGGGCATCGGGGTTGCACGTGATGTTTCTTCCCTCAATATCATTTCAAATCTCCCAAAAGATCCTCTTTTATTCACGCAGCCCTGGCCTGACAATGAGATGAGATTTGCAGGATGCTTCACTTTTGTACTGATGATTCAAGCTAATAATTATATTGTTCCAGCTGAGGGAAGCTGCTTTTCACACAAATATGACACCGTACATCGGGTAGATATGAAAGGCCGATTGTGATGAGTTTTACAAGGAGCTTGAACAGGCATGTCTGTTTACTAAGTTGAGGAGAGGCAACCTGAGTGCCTCTCTTCTGCAGACACTGTTGTCTCATGCAGACAAAAATGCTGTCAGAAAAATTACTGGCTACTGGTTTACAAAATTACCCTTCATAATGCTTCAAATAAACAGACTGAAATTGTAATGTATGTAATACTAGTACCACTGGCAAAAATGGATCTGACTCGGATCTACTCAAAAGGCCCTCTTGCAGAATACTGGATGCCTGAGAAACACAGTGATGCAGCAGTTGAATAAACAAATATAGAGTTCCATAAAGTACAAACTCTGATAGACAGCTGAAGTTGTATGTCTGTTGGCCTAAAAATCACCTTCTAAGACATACTTTGCTAAGAAACGTTAAAGAAAGCAATCCAGAATTTAACTGAACATGCACATCCTGAGTAGGTTCACATGTTCTTAAAGAGCTTCACTTGTAAACGGGAAATAAGCTTTTAGATTATTTATTTTCAGACCACAGAAACTCAAAATACAGATCTGTTTTACTCGGTGAATAAAGTTAAACCCATGCTTTTGTGACACACACTGCCACTTCCTGTAACAAAAGGTTAAAAGCTAAAAATATATATGTATCATAGGTCTAATGATCACCATGTGGTCAGTAGTGCAGCAACTGCCATATTGTATTTATTCAACTGAGGCCTTAACAAAATAATGCTGTGGCTTGTTCTGCCTGGAAATGCCTGGTTTACCTTCAACGATTTCAACGCCATCACAGCCAGCAGGCAAATAACTCATCGCCAATCGGTTTAAGTGCATGCAAAATTTGCAACTGATGATGGCTGATGTATAATCTCTGTGCCTGTGGTTGTGACAGTTGTTTGATGTTGTTTTTTTATACCGAAGTGCCAATTGATGCAGCGCGATCATGTAAAATGTCCCTGACGCCCACAAGCAGTGTAGCTCAGCGCTTGTCCTTCTGGATTGAGAACATTTCTACTGCGATCGTTTATTAAAATTAAAGTGGATTATCTGTGTGTTCTGGGAGAAACACAGAGCTTCAGTGGAAGTGCGTGGAAAGTCACATTGGAAAACATTGCTTATACACTCAGTGTCCCACAGTTCATACGCAGAAAGCAGAAATTAAAACAGAAAGTAATCGCAAGCCATGTGAAGAAGTGTTAGATCAAACAGCAGTCTAAACATACCTTGCTGGAACTAAGGGACGAGATAAATGCAGCACGATACTGTGTCTGCTCCAAAGCATAGTCATTAGCAGAAGTTCAAATATGCGCCAAATTACAGGCTTAAATGCTGCATTGTATGTACCTGAACCACCCAGGCTGGAGAGAAAGCAAGTTTGTGACAACCTCTCAAAACAAATAATTCCAATTAATGGAGAAATTAGGGAAATTTGTTAGAGAAGAGGCAGAAATAGAAATTTCTTAGCCTCAGTAGAGCAGTCTGTAGCTATAGGACATACTACCCTATGTTTTGGTTGAGTGGCAACAACAGAGAGTGCAATCATTGTCGGTCTCTCAGCATGCACGTAAACACCAAAAGGATGTTATTTTGATATTGGATATCTGGTGGATATTTGTTTTTCCACCCCCAATAACTTAGCAAATAAGTAAAACCACCTTTATAAATACGTTTATGATTACTGGAGGTTGTCAGAAGGCATTATGGGAATCGAGGAAATCTCTAACTGAAGTATGAGCAAACAAGGCAGGCCGAGGGAAAATGGGTACAACGAGAAAAGTAAATTATAACGCTTCATCACAAAGTAGCTCCAGGAGCGCGCTGAACACCACCGGTTGATGATATAAGAGCATCCAGGGGGAGAATTTCCTCCGGGCTCCGGCACATTTACCACTGACAACCCGACTCCTGGCACCAGACAAAAAGGATTGTAAAACCAAGTTCAAGGGTTCTGGAGCTCAGTCAGCCTCCAAGTCTCAGGGAGCAATCAATTCTGAGTCGGAAACAACACAGGTCAGACAAAAAAGAGCGCCGAACCCAGACAGTGGCTCAATACCGGAGTTTATTCGACAAAACGTGCAACACGGGCTACATCACAGTGTTCTAATTCTGCAGATAAACCCGGATCATTATTTACAGGCCCGCTGACTCATGCTGGTCTTGAATGACAACACGCATCTCAGCTTGATGCATTGATACACTGGCTTGCAAAGTGAGGCAGATATGCTTTATGCAAGATTACAATATGCACTTCCACTGACAGTGAACCGGGGTTAAACTTGATGCTGTCTCGGTAAGATAATTTATGACACAGCAGATGCCGCGTTCTTCCTGTCCTTGACCATAGCAGCACAGCCTCTGCTTGTGGCATGCAACACATAGCTGACAGTGGTATGACTCAATCACTGGCTAAGGCCTGTGACTGCGAGAAGCATAAGCTATTGAGAGGATGCATCGCTCCAACAGCTCAAACGGATCAGGATGTATGCAAGTTTGGATCTGCTGACAGATTGTACCTTTTGAGTAGAGATTACAGAAGAATTATGAAGGGAACAGCAGGTTAAAGTGGAGGAAAAGAGAATGACTGGTCTGTGCCTTGGTGGTAGCATACACTCCCGGCTGTGTGTGTGTGTGTGTGCCTACACTGACAAAGCCAAGCCCCGTCTCAGTAATTTCATGCTCTTCCAGTCACCATTAGGCCTTTAATCAACCGAGGGCCGGCCTAAAACTCTCCATTGGGATGCAGGGGGAGAGGGTGCAGATGCTTACATAATGGCTGTGATGTGAACTCAATTTCAAGCCCGGTTGTGGAAGAGTGCTCAGCTTCGAAACACCCTCAAACAAAAAAACAAAAGTAGGATGTATTCTGAGGCGGGCGACACATCTGCAGCAAGGTTCTGAACTCTTTTTCTTTGCACACACGCGGCTCGTTGACAGGGAGATGGATCAATTTGCCAGCATGTTATTGGGCTCCGAGTGAAATGAGTGGCAGTCTGTTTGTTCACGGGAGTGGCCTTGACCACACTAACATCCTATGTGGTTTGATAGGTTAGTCTTCCTCGTCTGTCCTTCCCATGACCTATGTCATTAGACTGGTTGTGTAATATGCCTAGTTTGACAGCGCCTCAGGAAAGCCAGCCCATTCATTAGGGATAATGTACTCAGTGTCTGTAGAGGAGGATGGGCAGAAACTGTTTGGCTCACTATCAGTTAGTTGTTTTGAGAGCAATAGATATCCCTCAATGTCTCTGTTATGGGCTCATCAGTGTGTAGCTGCATCCAGTCACAGCCCCAAACAACTTCAAAACACCAAATGGAGCTAAATTCAATTTCAGCTTTAAGATATCAAAAAAAACAAAAAAACATTCAGCCTCCTCTAAAATAAAATAAAATAAAATAAAATACAATAAAATAATAAAATTCTTAAGTAAATTTTTTAATACCATAATACTTTAAGAGCAAAGATAACTTGCAGCGAGTGACACATGTCACGCCGTTGTTGTGGTAACACCTGTGCTGGTGCAGCTCAACCGCCTACCGTACACACACTCCTCCTGGTTTCCTGTCACCTGAAAGAATATCACTATCCTTGGTCACAAAACTACCGTTTTGTCTTTAGTTTGCTTTGACACCATATGTCTGCCTCCACAACTCACAGGCCATAAAGGCAACCTCAATATGTTACAATACATAAATAAAATGTAATGTGGCAAGGGTGTAAAGCAAACTAGTAGGGGATAAAAGAGCCAGAACAGATAATTAATATACTTTTAAATGTAAAGGCTACAAAAAAAGAGATCATTTGTAATGTAAATATACCACAGCCTCAGTTGCCACATGCAGCGGTTCTCAAACTGGGGTCTGGGGCCCCTTGAGGTCCATGAGAGGGGGACCCCAGCAAAATGACGACTAGATTAATCTCATTGCAATTTGAGTCACGTGAAATAACCCAAATTAGAGAATGCATAAGAATGACTAATGTTGACATAGCTTCCACTTACATTACCATTACATCACCACGTACAGTCTAGACAGTCTGATTTAATACTAAGTATACGACAGCAAAAATCCTCCCATATGGGAGACAATGCAAGTCTACTGGGGGTTATGTGACATGAAAACAAATGAGATGACGCCTGGCCTGGAGAAGGGAGGGGGAAAGTGGTGAATCAGCACCATACACCTGCCTGACATCTGGGGGTTTAGCTGGGGCTGGAGATAGCTGTGATCCTGTGGCCTGGAGGTTAGAGGTTAAGGCTGGAGGGGGGCTTAAGAATGACACCACACCGGGGTGGGTTCAGACCTCCAGCTTAAGGCTACATGCAGAAAATGGCAACTGCAGGCTAAGAAGCTTAGAAAACGTGGGTATAACGAGATGCTTTTTTGCCGGGGGCTCGGGCCAGCGTGTGGTGCTTGTGCTCGTATGGATGTGTTTGTGCAGCTGACGGCAAAGATAGGGTGGAAGCAGAGTGGCCGAAGGGGATTGTAATGGCTTCACATAGGGACTATCACGCAGATGAGATTGTCTATCAGATCTCCTACAAGCTGCTGCTACCACCAGCATACTCAGTAAGCCCACAGCCGAGGGTGGAGGGACAGGGTGGAGGCTGGGGCTGGAGAGGAGAACAGAGAGGATGGTGGAAGGGAGAGGTGGGGGTAAACACACCGCGGGGCAAAGTGGAAAGAGATGGATGGTGGGTGAAAAAAGGGAGGAGGAGGAGGAGGGCACTCAGTCAACGGAGTCGCTGATTTAATTGTTTCTATGGATTGTTATTAGCATCAATTATTCAGTCAATTGCAAATCATTCGCCGCGGAAAAGAGCTACAGAGCATCGTCCATTAAGACAGAGAGAGAGGGAGAAAAGGGAAAAGAGCTCTTAAAAGCTATTCATTTGAAACAAAGAGAAAAACAGCTGAGGCCATCAATCAACAGTAATAAAAAGCAAGAAAGGAGGTGACAGTGGGGAATGGGGGGGGGGAAATGTACAACCAGAAGAGGAGTTCATGTTCAACATTTTCTTTCTTGCCCCATCCATCTTTTCTCAAGGAGCATTGATTGTATAATGGATGGCTGAGGAGAGAGATTTCTCCCCCCTCTTGCTGGGAAATAGAGACACTGGAAACAGACAGTTGTAGCTGAAACGCTGGCTAATGCTGAGAGCGGCTGATAGAGAACCCTCCCAGAGAGGCTTAGCTCCAAGCGCTGTGAATCCTCACTGTGACCAAAACGTATGTTAATATCCATGGTCACACTCAGAAAATTTTCATCACGTTATGCAATAAATAACACTAATGCCAAGACGCACACAGGAAGGCAAACAAAAACCCATTTCCTATGAAGGTCTGAGTATTTGCCTTGATTCAAGGTTGAGCGCTGTTGCTGAAACTATTTTGATTACAGGGGGACTGATTCAACTTGCAACTGAAATTAAACTCCCAAGTTAACTAAGTATCAGCAGACTTTGAACACTTTAAGTACACAGAGTGCAGTACAGAGTGTGTGTTTTCAGGTGAAACTGATGTGGATTTTTTTGCAGGCTAATGCCAATGTTTTTCAAGCTGCTGATAGCAAATATTCAGTATTTTTTAATTTTGAGCATGTTCATGCAAAAGATATTCTGTATTCAGTGCTTCCCCTAGAACTATGTTTTTGTCGGGGTGGAAAAGCCTCTGAAACTGCATTTAGACCATCAAGGGACACTAAAACTCTCCAATAAAAGTGAATGTGTTTTTAGGTGGTTTAGCAGTTCCCTAGTGGCTGGTGATCGCAGATTTTATTGGATGACCCAGACTGGCAAATGTCCGAGTTTTAACAAAAGCTCAATATGGGTCTGTTATATCGGCCTAACCCTACCGCATGTGTCTGTATGTGAGTGTGGGTGGGTGGGTCTGTGCCAGGATTTAGGCTGTGGTTATAATCCTTTGCTTGATCATGACGGTTCATGTTAACGGTGTGAGTGGGTTTAGGGAAACATTTGGTTTTAAGTCCACCAAGTCATGATGGGAATACTCCCCCATGCCCATTCCACAGACTGCGTGTCAGTAAGTTTGGGAGAAAACCTTAGTCAGAAAGCGGTGAGTAAGCCTAGCAACAAGCCTGGCCACGTACAGCCCCCCACATACACACACTCACACACCTCCCCCGTGTTCTGAGCCTCCTGGTTCCTGACTGAAGCTCTTTGGCTTCCTCCTCTGGTGCTCCACTTCCTCCCCAGATGGCTCCACTTTCTGGAAGCTTACTCATCTCAGCCAGGCCCAGGTCTTTAAGGCTTTTCATGGGAACGCGTGACATCACCACTTCAAAGCGTGTCTGGTTGCAGTGACGTACAGTATACCAACGTGTGAGGACGAGTACGAGATCATGCTATAGAACTCATCAACACCCTTCCAAACCCTCTTGTTGAAAAGCACACATCCTGTCCTCTATGTAACAGAAAGTACTCTGTCAGAACTTTGGGTCTATAAAGCACTCAAAAAATGTATTCCCACTAAAATCAAATCCATTTAAAGAAGCTAGAATTTGATGACAGTAGTGCTCTTTCAAATTTACAGCCAAAAGATAGAGTATAATGCATCACAGCAGAGCAGCAAACGCTATCAAAGATATCGCAAAGTTATCCCAGTTCAAGATATTGAGCAATATTGGCATAACGTCAGGACACTTCACCAGAACTGTCATGCTGCCTCAACTATCCTCAGTCATTTCAACCAGATCATTTCCAAATTCATCCGCCTACAGTCTGCAATGGTAACTGGAATCGGGCCAAGAAAAAAACAAACATCTATCAGGAAGCCAGTGGTTTCATTAACACTAGAAATGCTGATGGATTTGGGAGACTAAGAGAACGTCGACAAGTTGTTAATTGAAGGGAGTAAATATAATTAGGACTACTTTTTCTTCAGGGGTTTTGTTACAGAAAGTGTAGCGGCAAAATTGCTGCCAATACATGCTGCTTGACTCGTGGTAGCTGGTGTTTCTGTGGCTGAATATAAATCTATGCAAGAGCCGACTAAGTGGGATAAAATTCACAAAGGTCCAAGTTCAAGGAGCTCTTCCTTTTGTTGATGCCAAGACTCTGCAAATAAGAAACAAAATAATTTGCCGCTATATGCACTTGTTAAAACCATAAAATACAGCAGAGTCTGGCACTTACATCGCAAAAAATGGCAAAGCAAATGCATTTTTATCCATTTGAAAATGAAGTTGTTTTGTTTAAACCCCAAGCAGAAGAAGCCAGTGATACAGCATATATATTGCTGACTGCAGGCTACATAGATTATAGTGTGGCTATGTGAATTAATTGCCTGGTGGGTCTGCCTGTATATGCTGCACCCCCCTGCAGCCGACATGTCGTCTGTCATGCAATGAGACCTCAATCAAACCCCAACTCCTTAAAAAATTCATCATCATTTATCAGCATGAAGTAAATTAATTGAATGCCACCATGGCTACAGGGGTGTGACTGGTTTTCCCATGCGATGACACACCACCTGAAAAATGAAACTGAGTGAAACGTTTTTCTGTATAAACTTTGGTCACCTCTTCCTGCCAACACCAAGCGCAACGCGTTTGACTTCACAGGGTGGCTCCAGCAGAGCGCACCCAGCCAGAAAGGAAACCAACCTTGAAATAGAGAATTACGGTAAGCGTTACTAACCGAAGACCACAACTGAGCAAAACCAACATCCATGACCGAGCAGGCAGCGACTTCTTTTTTTTGCAGTATTAACAGGACATTTCTACATTTCTGGAATGCTTCATGTAAGGTGCTAAGCTAGTCTGCTGCACAAGTATCTCACCCTCTACCAGATAGAGTCCACGCAATGAACAGCTCTTACTTCACAACCAAAGGGTAAACTCAGCCATATGTTTGGGGAGCTTAGGGTCTATTTCAACTGTAAAGCCAAGCAAACTCTCTAGACTTCCATTTAGATCAAGTCTGGCTTCTTATTTCTAGTAACTCTAAATACTTTTGATGATGTATACATTAAAAAAGGCTTTTATCAAGTAGTTCTGAGGATTTAATAGAAACCCTCTATTTGAAAATAATTTGCCATTGAATTAGAAGAACATAAATTTGCATTAGACTAAGTACAGGACTGGATCCTACCTCAGCCTTCCCAGAGTCATCATATCACAAATAACATATTTGGAAGAAAAAAGACAATATTCACTCTACTCCCATTTTGTCATTTAGCAAGCCTGCAGTACAGAGGTGCTACATTTAAGTGAAGTGACTCCACTGTAGGGAAGCTAATAATGGGCTCATTTGTTAACAGACAAAAGAAATCCACAAGATGTAATTTATGCATTCATTCTTTTCCCCTTAAAAGCAAATTACTGATGCTGAGGTTCACTATCAGAACTTTTGGCAACACAACGGTCAGTTGGAAAAGTGGGTTCCATGTGCCATGACTGAGGGGTAATTCACAACACACCAGGCGAGTTGATAGATTCGGGGGAGGGGGGTGGTGTCAGACTGTCTTTTATCCGCAACACTCGGCTTCCTGGCAAAAGCAGTGCACTTTTAATCCAGCTGATTTAGAGACAATCACTTTAGGAAGCTGCTAAAGCTGTGCTTGTCAGGCTGGCGATAAAACGCTCTGCTGTGCAAATCACTTCAGATGTGCTCTGTGGCTACATCTTGGAAGGGCATGAGACAGTTCGCATTGGGGCCACACATGCTAAAAATGTATACACTCGTGATTGTGCAATGTGCTTTGGATAAAGGATTTGGGACATGTTACATACACGACACGATTCTTAATCATCTTCACAGCCAGTAACAAACATGAAACTAAATATCCACTTACAAAAATATAACATGAAAAAAAGTCAAAATAAGGCTGGATCTACACTAAAGATACACTTTGTGACATTCCCTTATTAAATCCATATCAATCACACAAGAACCAATGTAGATTTATAGAAGCTTATAAGTGAGAAAATGAGTTTTAAACTGACACAATTGAGCTGTGGATTGCATTAAAGGGACTGCAGCTCAATGTCAGGAAGATGTCTCTAATATTTTGCACTCGGTGTACTTGACGCTATGATTCATTTTAACAGTGCCTCTCTTCATGAAGCCACTCTGGAAAAGACATGCTAATCCAGCCTTCAGTGGAATCATGGAGACTTCTGGTGCCGAAGGTATTCAGCAGAGCTCATTTACAGAGCGGCTCTGTATGTTTTACAGCTCGGCCTAGGCAAATGACATCTCATGCAGTGAATTGATTCCTTGCAGCTCAGTGAGTTATGAAAGCCACGGCTCTCGTGTTTGTCAATGTCATTTTATGCTGCGGCTGCAGGTCTCTCTTGGAAGAAGAGCTTTCATCTCACAAAGACAAACCTGGCTACATAAAAAAATTATATGGGCCGTTTCTGACCCTTTACTGCCATGTATGACGGATTGAACAGACTGCATGTGAGTCCAAGTAAGGAGGTGAAACGATTTTTCCACACTCAGCAAAAAGCTCTTCTTTGAGTGACTGACGGGCCTTGTTCTGATCCCTTTTTGCTGGTGAGGGTTCAGTCTTTGCCAAGGTGCTCTGGTGCCAAAGGTTTGCTCTAGAAAATAAAGGCTCTTAATTAAAAAGGCTCTTGAAAAAAATGTCAAGGAAACTAATTTACCTAATTAAATAAAACCTCCTGAAGACATCACAAGGGAATCTCAGGCATTCTCATTCAGAGCTACAAAGGCAAATTGTTCTTCAGTCTTAAGTGGCAAATATAACCCTAAGGTCAGAGACAATTAACTCAAAGACAGACTTGGGGAAGGAGCAGAAAGTTCCCGTCCAATCTTAAACTCTTTTACATGAACATCTGCTTCCTATTTTCTCCCATCCTTTAATTTCCTCATTAATATTCCCATCACATCAATCTCTT
>OMLF01029369.1:37748-58512 GCA_900302615.1 Holocentrus rufus
ACACGTCAGGTGAAACTCCAGCTTGACGTGTAAGGACTGTGAAACTCCAGCTTGTCTGTCATAACAAAATGAATCCGGTGATGCTGGTCACAGCTCACACACAGGCTGTTACATTAGTCTAAAAGGCCGGTGATTGCTAAATGGACGGCACCTATCCCACATAATCCTGCACACACTTTTGCAAATGAGTGACCTGGACAGGGTTTTTCCCTCACGTCTCTTTGCCATCGGCTCCTTTAAACCGAGCCTCAGGTGTGACCTTTAACGCAAAAAAGTACCTTACCCATAGCTCATTTGATTGCCTCTCGCCTGTCTCACCTCTGAAGACTGTACGCCTGTTAAAATGCTTTCAATGTGAAAGGGGAACTTGGGGATCCAAAGCAGCTCAAGCACTGTTGCCCTATATGCCCCGCAAACCGTCTTTAAACTCCCCTCTTGATCCAAAAGCCCTCATTGAGAGAAAAAGTAAACAGACTTTCATTAATTAATGCAACATTTTTACTGGGCAAATATCTTTTCCCCTTACCTGTCCTGTGACTGCTCCTCGTACATCCTCTCCTTTCCCTCTTTGAAGAGCCGGATGGCCCGTTTGGATTTCTTCATAAGGCTATCGATGTAGATTTTAAAGTATTCGTTCTCGCTGAGCTGTGTGAGTCTCTGGTTCTCCTCATATTTGCCCAGTATAAGTCGTAGGTGCTGGTAGGCATCAGGTAAGATATCCAAGATGTATGGAGGACTGTTTTTCAGCTGGAGCCTGGGATTTTGGCAAAGGCGAACCTGTGGCAGAGTAAACCATCAATAGGAGTTTGACGGGAAGCTGCAAGATCTAACTGGGCGTATTCAATGAAGCTGTGCTGACATTTGATGCAACAGCAAGCAGGAGCAGAAGTCAGTTGGAGTTTTACACACTCAAGTGTTGATGTATGAGGTGACCTCATGAGAATTAATTCTCACAGGCCGGGCTAAAGGTCAGCAAAGAGGTTGTAAGTGTGCAAACACTGCTTAAAGGCAAACTCTCGGATGTCAACAAGGTCAATAACGTTAATAGTATTATGCAAATTACTTTAATTGCAAAGATACACATGAACCATCCAGGAACTCGGAGGATACTGCTAAATTACTAATAGAGTGCTGCCAGTGTTTTATAAATACACTGATGCACTTGGACACATCATCAGTGGTGTAACCTGAGTTTTACAAACGTAAAAGCCAACATGGCTGATATGAGAAGCTATCAAACATTAAAAACTGATGCTTAAAGTAGGTTCACAGACCATCTGAAGATATTAGGGGCAAATGTGCACCCTGTTAGCATGAGCCCCTCCTCTCCATGCGCATCTACAACAAAGGCAGAGCGTACTGCCGTCTGGTAAACAGGCCCAGTGGTTTTATCAGTCAAAACTTACAACTTTGTCCATGAGTTTCCATGTTTTCTCCACGGTCCGCCGGTCAGCAGCAGCTTGTTTGGGTGGCCCCACTGCATCCTGAATGGCATCAATGATGCCTAAAATCCGGCCCTTACTTCGGTTTGGTCCACGTCCACCTGGGTTTCGGCCACTGAGAGCAGTTGCCATTTCCTAAACACTGAGACAAGGAATAGGAGACCAGTTACAGTCAATGTTGAGCGCGCTCACTGTCACTGAATAGCAATCAGTTACGCCACATGGAAAAATATACGTTTTACATTTAGCTATGTTTAGAAATGTTTCCACATCCAAAAATATATTGGATTGGTGCACATACATGGCATTCATTCAAAGCACATTTTGAGTGGTCAAAATATATTTTCAGTTATTACTTAACAGTGAGAGCAGTTTTGTTTTTTGGCTTGTTTGGTTTTTTTTTTTTTTTTTAGATTATTTCCTATTAATTTATATGAGTGGGGAGGATTTAGGAGAACCAAGCATGCTTAATGTTTAGATGTTAAACACTTGGATTGGTAGTGTTTACAGGCAATTGCTTTGCTTTTAAGAGTAAAATCCTCAGCAGACATGTGAAATAGGGAACAGATACACCTTTCTGGTTTGTTACAGGATGTAGGTTCAAGAAATCTCTGTAATATTAGAAATATTGATGTTAATACCATTGTTCTTCCCTAAAAATCTGTTCAATAGATGCCTATGAGGCTTGTTTAAACCTGACGGACACTTAACAGGCCCTTTGTGAGCATCATAATAGATAGTCTGTTGAAATGGTTCCAAAAGTGAGGTCCAGGGACCCCCGGGGGTCCTTGAGGGAGTGCCTCCGGGCCCCAGCCAAATGAGGAATAGTTAAAGTACACTGTTATTTCACTCCTTAGAAGTTTGTATAATGACAGATTGCACAAGGAAGAGTATTTTGATGAAAAGCTTCATTCTTCCCACTGTTATCATCTTACCAACAGAACAGTTATGCAAGTCTAACTAAATCATCATCAATTATCCAATAGAGAGCCATGGTCAAAAACACACCTATTTGGTCAGGCCTTGACATGAAAAAGTTTGAAAACTTAAACTTCCAAAACCACCAATTAATATTTCATGGAATAGGTGAAAATGTCGCTGTAATATGATTAAACATTTTTTTAAAACTGTCCTGATCACTACTAGCCTATTTTGTAGTTGTAAAGATTGCAGGAACTAGCCAATATTGATTGTGTTGTTCTAGGTCACTGTAATATTCCTATAAATTTCCTGTTACAGGGACTTACAGGGTGTCTGTGATTCTCAATACTCAATAGTGAGTTTTGTGACTTTATCTATTACTTTATTTCCTATGGTATCACTATAGTATTCCTGTAACATTTCTTTTGCGAGGGCTTGTAACTTTGATGTGATGTTTTACAAAACATTCTATAATTTGTAATAGGATTACAATAGTTCCTTTATCCTAGGGGTTGATTTGGTGTCAAGGGACTCTGATTGAACTGCCAAAGCGACTCATCGCTGTAAACACAAGCCAGTGGAAGCAAGAACAAATCCCTGTACAGTCAGAGTGGGTTTTTCAACACTAACTTACATGAACTGACAGTTGCACATAAAAACACAAAGTCCTAACTTACCAGACCACCAGGGAATGTCTACTGGGATCCCTGCTGAACTCGGTCCACATCCAGTGCAAAAAGAAAAAAAGAAAAACCACCAAAAAAAAAAACAAGGAGTGTCCAGAGGAAAAACAGCCGCAGGTAAAGTATCCACTTTATGTATCCGTGATGATTCAGTATAAATTAGCCATCTTTTATAGCCGTCTTGTAGATGCGGTTCCACAATAAGTGTCGGAGGAGTTGGATAAAAGCGAAGCTGCGAGGTCTGTACAGTCTACGTATGTTTTGTACAGCTACACCAATGTTAAGTTAGCTAGTTTGGAAAATAATATCCGGTAATACCTTTCAACGTAAAACCGATATTAATAAATATAACGTTTCGAGTAAAGTAATCATCAAAGTATTTATTTTACAGCAAAAAGTCCACCTCTTGTTAGATGTTACGGTTAAACTGTTTGTTTTAGATCAATTTAGCTAGTCTCTACACCTCAGTGCACAAAAATTAATTGATAGCAAAAATTGTTAAACGTAAACTTTTACTTTGAGTGCGGCGTCGTTTTGCTTCCTGTATTTTTCTATATGGATTCTGGCTAGCTTGACTCAGCTGTTCCAGAGGTAGGAGGGACAATGGGAGTATGAAGCAATATTTTCCAGGAACCGACCAACGCACTGACAGATCCGACCGGGCACCTATTGGTGCTCCGTGGGTTGTCACCAGAGTCAAGGTTAACAGAATCAATATATAGGGCTTCCGGTCAGAACTTTCGAAATAAAAGGCTATTTGATGGACGAAACGCCGTGGCTGTAAATTCAAAACAAACCCAAGTGTTGCAGTGTTAAGAAAATGTGTACTATAGTGTCAAAGACAGGACATGTCAATGATGTCTCCTGCCTGTCTGGACAACAGGTAATGCAGCTCCTACTTAAGCCTACAGTAAATAAATCATCAGCACACTTGGAAACATCAGCGTATGTCCTAAAAGTTATCTCTCAAAGTTTGTCTACACCATCCTACATAAAGTGTAGCCTAAAGCAAAATTGAACTTCGATAGTGTGTTGGGTTGCATAGTTACCTGGACGTGGTATGAGTCCACATGGTGGTGAAATCCTCATTGTTGCTCCCTCCGCACTGCTAGGGCTGTATCAGCTGCATACACTTCCACTGCCAGGCAGAACTTTACCAACACAAACACTTCTAGTAGGCTACAAAAAAAAACCAAACAAACAAAAAACAAACAAACAGGCAAACACAAACTAAGCGGACATTTCAATATTAAAAAAACAAGTTTTTGAGGGAATTAAACGGTCTGAAATATCCATGGCATGTGGATATTTCACCACCTTGTGGGCTCATATCACGTCCAGGTAGGCTAACGTTACAACTCAACACTCTATCAAAGTTCAATTTTGCTTTAAATTTCTCCATTTATATAGCATTGTTTAATAGGAAGTAGCACCATGTAGCAAAACAGAATTTTTTAATATATGTACTATGCTAGTCTTTCGCTCTATTCCACCAAGGTTTGTTTATGATTTTGTTCTTTTGTGCAGTCGAAAAAAGTATTCCAAATATGACAGAATTCCCATGCTTTTATTTTTTTAAGGTGAAATGGCATAACTTCCAGTATAGCTCTGGTTTTATATGGCTGCCTTCACGTAGCCACTGAGAAGAGTGACAGGAGAAGGGCCGCTCCCAAATAAATCCATTCAACTCCTCTCACTCTGAGCAAATAACGAGCAATGGTCTGCCGGAAATGACACAAGAGGAGTGGGTGTTAGGAATATATACAGTGCCATAATTGGACATAGGCTACAGGCAGCAATTATTATCAGTATCAGTTTATATTTGCTATTGCTCGTGAAAAAGTACCATAGTAAACCAATAACACATTTATTTTAGAGGGCTGCTCAAAAGATATAGCTGCAAAACCACAAGGTTTTAATAAGAATACATAGTTGAACTATGAGGAATGAGAAGTACCATGAAGTATAAGGAGGTCACTATTATCTCACACACTTAAAGTCCCAAGGAACAGGAACAATACATTTATGCATTTATACATTTACAATGCAAAAGGAGTTCTTCTATGATAGGAACTGATGATATGATTTATTGTGATATAACACTAATGCATGGAGGTTATATTTTGACTTTAATTACTTGAATTAACAAATAAAGAAAATAGTACAGCACTGATGGATTGGCTGGATTTGCTGACCCTGAGTTGTCTCAGCGGTCTTACTTCAAAGTTCACATAGCAATAAGTATCCTTAAGCTGGAAAACTCGAAAACTGTCACACCACTTTAAAATGCAATCAAAACAAAAATGAATTGAGAACAGCACCTAGAGGCAAAACTGAAAACACTCTCAAGTCACATCAGAAAGGAAATTATTTCTCCGGGGGAGCACCTTGGAAGGCTTCACACATACAGTACATATCGCCTTGTTATGCTGTTGAACACGAAAATAACTGGCGGTCACATTTACAGTGGAAGAGTAAATAATGTAATAAGGGGAATAAGGGAACTCTTACATAAGATAAGATAGATTAGATGAAACTTTAATGACTCCCATGGGAAAATTATGTTGTTGCAGCAGCAAACGGTAATATGACACAGCAAGTAAAATATAACAGTGAGTAGAGCAAATAGAGGTACTAAAATAAAGCAATAAACAGTTACAAAATTAGAACGTATTACTGTAAGCAGATTGAAAAGTGTGAAATGCATGAATTACCACATATATGCAGGGTATGCAAAAAGAGGAACATACTGAGAACAAAATGATCGAAAAATACGTAAGGTATAAAAATATACCCAGAACCTGAAATATATACAGTATAAAAATAAATGACATTTTTAAAATTTACTCTTGACACTTAGAGCCACCATTAGTTGCTGCCCACTAGAGGGCGCTGTATTCCTGTGGAAAAGGCCACTGCAAAACCTAAGGCTTACAAGGTCTGTTATATTTATTTTTTTCTTTTTTTTCCTTTTGTTTTTTGAGATTATTGATTGTATTGACTTCTGTACAGGGATAGATAGATCTGTATGTCTGAAGGATCTCTGTGGAGATTTTTAAGTTTGTATTCTTCCTCTTCTTCTTCTTCTTGTTATTATCATCATCATCATCATCATCATCATCATCATTATTATTATTATCATTGTTGTTGTTGTTGTTAGTATTTTTCCTTTATAAATGTTCCCAAATGTTGTTTGGCCACAGTTTGCCAGTCGTCTTTCGACTGCAGTTTTACTAACTGGAGTAGAACATTCTTTGTTCATCTGGCTTTGTATCTTGGATGCAGATGCTTTTAGCTTGACATGGTGGTCTTCAGATGGTGTGGTCAATTAAGTCTGGCCTGGTCTTGCTTTGAATAAAAACAACATGGTTTGTGAACATATCTCTTATAAGCGTTCACTTTAGCCGCTCTCTATTGCTGGGATAGTTTTTCGGCACTCAGGAGAACAAGTTGACCTCAAACTGCTCCACTAAACTCTTTTGACATTTTAACAAATGACTGGAGGCTATTTGTAATGGACATATTTAAAGCAGTAACAGTTGTGACAGATTAATTTAGTCCATGTCTGGTGTTAGTTGTTAAGAGACAATTCACACTGTGTATCAGGAGCCTACAAGTGTAAACATTTTAGTGAAATCTATAGTGTGACAACAATATGAGAAAGGTTTGTACCATTTTAAAAAGGTTGATTTGTGGCTGGCCATTGTTTCAGTGACAAAGAAAGAAAGAAAAAAAATTACAGATGACAATATGAAAATATGTTATATGAGCATACTTACAGTCTCCATGTTGATTAAAAATTCCACAAATAAATCTTGGCTAGATGATTTAACTGGCCAAAAGTGAAAATTTGCTTTATGTGAGGGGAATAATAAATTATAGGTTATTAAGGGGGAAGAGATCAATAAAGAAGATTTAGACCTAGTGTTTAATTGCACTGAAATGGCAAAGAATGAGCAGATAGGAGTACAGAGAGAAGTGAAGGAGTGGACAGACTGTGACTACTGCACACCACCTGCTGTTGCATTTTAACAACAACAACAACAACAACAACAACAATAATAATAATAATAATAATAATAATAATAATGATAAACTTTATTTATAGAGCACCTTTCATACAAAAGATGTAGCTCAAAGTGCTTCACAATAAAATAATAAAAAGAAAAAATAACAATATTGATGAATAAATAAAATGCAACACATTAAAACCAGGATAAATAGAAAAAACAGTAAAATTAGACAATGAAAAGTCATGATGATAAAATACATAGTGGCCAGTAAAACAGAGACCAGTGAGAATAATAAAGTATGTGAAGATTAGTAAGAGGTAAATGCAGTACTTACAATTAAGTAAAAGCTGAATTAAATAAATAGGTTTCCAGCTGCCGTTTAAAAATGTGCACAGAGCCTGCATCTCTTATAGCTTTGGGTAGGGTATTCCACAGTTTTGGAGTATAGTTAAGAAAAGCTGTGCTGCCTGTTTTTTTTATGCGTATAATTATTTGTATTTAACAAACAGAGGGTCTGCAATGTAGGCTGGTCCCAAACCATTAAGAGTTTTATAATCAAGTAAAAGAACCTTAAAATCTATTCTAAAACATACTGGGAGCCAATGGAGTGTAGCTTAAACAGGGGTAATATATCATAAGTAATTATGCAGTTAAGAAAACATACTCAGTCTCACTACAGAGAGGTAACCTGCAAATATTAATCTGCATATGTGCTCTCAATGTATCTTTTTGATATAAGAGCACAGTGAAAACCAATAATGCAAACAAGTCTTTTTATTACTGTAATTGCTTTATCATAGTAATAACTCCAGGAAATTAACTGTATTCTTGTTATACTACTAAAAAATATCAACAGATGTTTTCGAGTGCAAATGTGTGTGTGCGTGTGTGTGTGTACCAGGTATTTGTCACATTGTGGGGACCTCACTCTGTTTACACAGTCATGTTGTGGGGACTCGCCTCAATTAAAACCTGGTCCCCACAATGTAAATAATTAATTTTAGGGTGAACGCTTCATTTAAAGGTAAGGTAACTTTAGGGTTAGGTTAAGGTTAGGGTTAGGGTTAGGGTTAGGCATGTGGTGGTTATGGTTAGGGTATGTCTCTAGGAAATGAATGTAAGTCAATGTAATGAAGAAACCAACTTGTGTGTGTGTGTGTGTGTGTGTGTGTGTGTGTGTTTTATGCATGGGTATGGGTGCCACGGCCTGTTCATGTGTGATTACTTGATGCTTTCATCATGAGAGGTGTGGGAGATCCTGGGCACGGAGCCCCCACCCTTATCAGAGGAGTCCAGGCTCATAGCAGAACAAGTGGTAAGATATTTTACCACCCAAATGTAAGCTGCTACCCAATCATACTGACGCTCACTGTGCGTCACATCTATCTGACAACCAAATAAGGTGGGCACCAAATGTGTGGAGGGAGGAGATAGTGTTTTTAGGATGACTGTGTTAACTTGCCCCATCTCAGCTGATCAGTGTTACACCTAAGCAGACCAGCAAAGTATTCTCTGACATGAATTACTTCTTCAAATTTGTAATTGGATTAAACTATACTGCTACACACAGCTGAGGAGAAAAGAAGGCTGAGGTGAGAAAAACATACTTTCAGAAGTTTGCATACATTTTGCATTAAATTGATGTAATTTTATGCATACACAAATACAAACACACACAAATAAATTACAAAACAAACAAAGAAAAATAATAAATAAATTTGCCTGTGTATATTTTGTAAAATGTAGTGAGTATACATATTTAAGTTACAATGTGTGAGTGCAAAGTTTGTTTTTTATATGTTTTATGTCAGTTTTAATTGTATATCATTTCCACCCAGGTCAATGAGCTCATGGGAAACATAAATTTTGAGCCAATTTTGAAAAGGAAACATGGCCAAATCAGGAGACCATGGTAAATATCCTTTTTCAACATGATTACATTTGGTCCTATAAGGCATATATGTTGTTATTACCAGTGATCTACATGAACAGGTTTTCTTATGTATTAGGTTTGTTTTATTTCTAAAATAATCAAGTTTTTATTTGGTAATTGCCACTCAAAATTTGAACTCTTTGGTAATATATCTCATAATCATAAGCACATTTATTCAAAATTTTTATTTATTTAAAATAGAAACTGCTGCACTGTGAAGTACCATAGCGGTCTACATCCAAATTTTTGTCTGCCTCTGTAATATGTAGTAAGTGGTATGAAATTAATTCATGAAAAATTGAAAAACAAAACCCCATCATTTTCCAGTGGGAAAGTTCCTGGAGGAATTCAGGGAACAAATCATTGCTGGGGTGAGATCCAGCAGGGCTATCGTAGAGGCCTGGATCTCACAACAGCTAAGCCCACAAGAGGAAAGACCCACCATCACTGATGCTCAGACACCACAGGATCAAATCAGGGCTCTGTTTAGAGCAGTGGAGGAAGGAACATCACAAACCAAAGCCGACTTGTACCTGATACTAACACTGAAAGAACCTGAACTCATGGCGGATTTAGGTAAGGTAAACTCACCAAAGTAAAACTTTTTTTGAAAGCACTTTTAAACATCACATCAGTATATCACTGTTGAATTAACTGTGATCCCTTGGTATAATTACTGTAAACAAATGTCACCATGGTTGAGAAGACTGGTTATCAAAAAAGTGGTATTAATAATGCTAGCTTTTCTCATAATTAAAGCTGGAGTGGGTAACTTTATAGAAAAGATGTCATTTTGTTGAACATTTGAACTAAAAAAGCTTTCCCATCCATCCCACCTGAGATTAAGTATCTCCTTCAAGTCCCCTTTTACATTTGCTTTCATTATACATCCTTACATCATGTGCATTTCCAGAATCTCTTGAAGTTTTGTTTCCTTTTGCACTGAAACAATTGTGGCCATATTTCTGTTTTGTGCCATAAAGCAATTTTCCTCTTTGCTGTAAAGCTATCATGCAATGTGGAGGCCAGTAGATGCTGCCAGTCTTCCTGGTGATGGCTTTATAGTATCTGTTTACAGCGATTATTCTATTGTGTCAAAATGAATGTGATAATGATTTATAAATAATGAAATGCTACTTATAGTCCTCATTATTTCATTGTTGAATTGATAATTATTCAATTATGAGACAGAAATTCAGATGCAGTTTAACTTAAAAAAAAAAAAAAACACAACTAAATGGTAAGATCTGAAACAACTGATTTTTTCCCCCTCATTTTTTCCACCAAAGAACAAAGACACAGAAACAGCAAGATGACACAAACAGAGCAGGATCAGATATTGGGAGACACTGAGCAATTTGGAGACAAAGGATCAAAAGTTGACGTAAAAACCAAGAGAGACAGTATTAAAAGACGAAGACAAGAAACACTGCAAGCAATAGAAGAAATTGAACGACTTTTGGAGGGGACGCAAAGAGAAAGAAAGGAAGTGGACCACATGAAGGCAAAGATAGAGCAACAACAGGAAGACATTAACAGACTGACAGCTGAAAAACATGAGCAGTGCTTATTGATAGAAGGACTGAGATTAGATATACAAACTGTCACTAAAAAACTAGAAAAGACAAAAGAAGAAGTCAGTGAAGAAAAAGAAAAAATTGAACAAACGTGGGCTGAAATACAGAAAGAGAAAGACACTCTGGAAGTGACACGCAACAAGCTAATCAGCGAGCGGCTCAAAATAGAGTTGCTCAAGTATGAAGAGCTGAAAGCACAGGAAAATAAGGAATCCAAGGAACCAAACAAGCAGATAAAACAAGAGCATAAGAGACTGGGGAAGCTGACAGCTGATATTCAAATCCAAATGCAGGAAAATAAGAAAAAAATGAGTAGTGCAAAGCAGGCAAAGGAAGAAATGGAAAAAATGATGGCAGACATAAAAGAGGAGATAGAGAGGAAAAGAGAGGAAATTACAAGACAGAAAGAGCAAATTGAGCATATCAAATGCAATTTAAACACAAATATCAAAAAGATGGAGCAACGCTGGAGTGAAATCGACAGAGACGATGAAATGCAGAAAGACAGGGTCCAAAAAGAGAGAAAAGAAGTTACAAGTTTTCAAGCTGAGCTGCAGAGAACCAAAGAAAAGTCTTACCTCAGCAGGGTGGAGGTCATACAAGAACAGGAAAGAACAAAGGAAGAAATGAAAAGTGCTAAAGAAGGGCAACAAGAAAAAGAAACATTAGAGATGATAAAAGATGAAGATCCTTATGAAAAGGTCAAAAATGAGCTAAGTAGAGTGAAAGAAGAGATGGAGAGACTTTGGAGTGTGCTGGAAGAGTGTGAACAAGAATATGAGTTCAAGACAGACAGAGTCAGCATGGAGATCACAGTGAGGGAAATGGAGAAGCTGCAGCAGATGAAGGCTGATGTACAGAGACTAAAACAGGACCTCAAGGCAAAGGAACAGGAAGACCTCGAAATGACAAAAGAAAAATCTGAAAGAGATGAGATAGAAAGAATAAAAACTGAAATGCAAACACAAAGAGAAGAAATCAACCGAGACAAACAGCTGGTAAAAGTAGAGATGGATGAAATTAATCACATGAAGGAGAATATTGAAAGTCAAAAGCAGGAGCTTGATGACAAGTTACGTAACACAAAGAAAGAGATAAGAGAGATGGAGGTGTTGAACGCCGAGATTGAAATGAAGAAAAAGGATCTGGAGAAGAGAATAAGACTGAGCATGAGACAAAAAGAGGAGATCAAAAAGATGAAGGAGGAGATTGAACATGCTCAACGAGACATGAAGGAAAAGGAGGAATCACAACAAAAGACAGATGAGAAAGACAGTGATAGACAGATGTCAGAGGAGATTAACACGGAGGGCAACTTCAGCAAAGATGATGTAAGTGAGGATACAATTTCTGAAATTCAGGGAAGACTTCAAGAGGTCGACAGAACCAGAGAACTTGTGCAGCATACACTAGAAGGCATGGAATCTCAAATGGAGGAGGGCAGCATGGACATGAGTGATAGAAAAAGAGTCAATAGTGAAATTCAGAGATTGGTTCTTGAGGTGGAAGAAATCAGAAGGGTTTTGAAGATGGTGAAAGATGACAAAGCGCAAAGCAGGAGAGACTTTACAGAGGAGAAGAGCCAAATCAAATGGATGAATTTTAAGACTCAGAAAAAGAAAAGAGAGCTTGACAAAAGGATGGAGAACACCATGCAAGAGAGAGATGAATTAGAAATAACGAAGATAAAGGTACAACGACAAAGGGAAGAGCTTGAACAGAAAATGGAAGAGATGAGGTCTCAAATTCAAAATGTGGACGAGATGAAAGCTGACATAGAAAAGGCTGCTGCAGAGATAGACCACACAAAGGAAGAGATGCAGCGGGCCCAAAGGAGGATGGAGGAGGACAAAGAGAGAGTGAGAACAGACATGGTAAGTAAAGCATTTCTTCATTTAAAGTAATTCAGACGTTTGGCAAATAATTATAACATATGCCACGATTTCAAATTCAGAACAATGAGAAAAATAACTGTGCAGTCACTACCTGTCACATAACTGTCACTGTATGTTCACACATTATATTCAATTATTCATTTATGCATGATTAGTCAGTGAACCTGTAATTTTATTTATTTATTTATTTATTTATTTATTGGAGTTAAGTGATTTTAAGACCTTAAAATGACCATCAAGATAATTAGTTGGGTCAATATTATCTCTTCATTGTGGAGGTAGAATATATTGACTGATCTCCATGTGTTTGGGACAGTACCAGAGACACAAACACAATAGTAAAAATAAAGATATAAGCCAAGGTATCAGCCATCAAATGAGCAGATACAGATTGCATTGTTGGGCTGAGGATTGAGAAGAGGTCTATATAAAGTTTAGCAGGGAAGGGGTCCAGCAGACAGGTGGCAGGTTTGGCAGAGTGCACCGATTGTGAGAGAGTATCTAGAGAGATGGTGTCAAACTGAAAGAGGAAGTGCACATCCTGATTAGTCTTTGGAGGAGTAATGCGGGATGCACTGACAAGATGATTAGATTATTATTATTAGATTATTTGTGGTATTGTGTCAGTTTAGGTCAATTTTACAGAAAAAATATTGTGACAAAATTACTTGCAGTAATGGAGCTAGGCTAAAGGGTTTGATTCCAGGTAAGTTTAGATATGGTGTCAAAAAGAAACCTTTTGTTATGGTTAACGATTTTAGAATAATAAGCAGATTTAGTTGCAGAGAGAGAGTACATTTATAATCTACCAGGCTATCATGCCAGGCGCTATCACTCTAGTTTCCTAGAGGACAAAATGATCTGACTGGAGTTTAACACATGAGGCCCACAGTCTTTTTTTAAGAATTCCTCCAGGGTTAGAGGAAAGAGAAAACGTTGAAAAGACACTCATGGTGCGTGTCCACAGGGGTGTTTTTAGACGGGAGGGGTCCTGCTGCTTCCCAGCTTTGGACACCTGATGGGCATGCCACAAGGCTAACCTACTGATCAACAATGAAAACACACAGGCTAGTCACCCTGTGTGGACCATGCAAACACTTCCTTGCCGCACCTGATTGGACAAACACTTTCACTTGTGGGCTGTCTTCTCCCAGATTTCAAACCAAACCAAAATGGCGGCTCTTTTGGAAATTTTCTCTTATATTATGAGAATAGTTCACCGAAATGTGTTTCTGAAAACATTTGAGGCGAGAAATAAACTGCAGTTCAGTTCAGTTGCTGAATCTGTCTTCATTTTACATCGACAATGGTTAGTTTCAAAGTTTTTTTGTGAATTTCAAAAGGCCTAGCTCTGAACTTTATACAAATGACAAGCTGCCATTGGGATGCCCTGTCTCTCAAAATGCAATGCTATGCTACCAGAATGCACTGCACAGCTGTTTACATACACAGTGAATGGGAAGCATGGAAATAACAGATGCTGTGGACATGTACCATCAGTGAATTGCAGTGGCATCTTGAGGAAATTTGGGATGGTTAGTGAGGTGTCTACTGTCCTATTAGACTGATCCAGAGAAGTGATCAGGAAAACAGACAATGGGCTTTTGAGTCACTGACAATATTATGCAAATAGTGAACACTGTTATGAAAATCAAAATGTGATGTAAAATTAAAAATAAAAATGTTCACGTTTCATAGACAGCTATGTAGGTGTGAGCAAAACTTGGTGAATGGTGGATTTATTGACTTTTTTCTTATTTGAAAAGGAAAAGCTGAATTCCATGAAAGCTGAGATCAGCAGATGGATATTGATTGAAGCTGTAACCAAAGAGACTATTTCAGAAAATAAATCCATACCTCAAGAACCACAGAATGAGACAGATGACATCCTCAAAGATGAAACATCTCAAACAGAGAGAGAAGAACTGAAATCTTTCACAGTGCGCATAAAGGAAGAACAAAATCTTTTAGTACAGACAGAGATTTGTGAAGATCAGAATGAAATGGAAATAACTGCAAGAGAAAAGAAAAAAATGGAAAATCAGATCTCTATGCTCAAGGAGAAAGAGGGGAGAATAAAGGTGCAAATAAGGAAGGCTATGGAGAACATGGAGCAAAAAAATCAAGAGATAGAAAGACTAATTTTGGATATAACTGACCTACAGAGCCAGAAAAGAGGGGTTGAAATTGATTTAAACATTACAAACACGGAAATGAGAAATCTGAAGGACAGAAATACTAAACTGCTGAAATCAACAGAATACACAAATAACTTAAGGGAGAATAGCAATACTGCGAGAGACGAGGAGGAGATAATTAAATATGAATTACAAGTAATGAAAGAGGAGAAGAGGAACAACCTGAAGCAGGCCACAACAGATGAGATCAACTTTCAGAGAGTAGACACTGAGGAGCAAAAACAGAAGCTGGAGTTGAAACAGCTCATGCCCCAGACACTGAAGACCACCATAGAAAATGAGCAGCTAGAGGAAAAGATGATGAAAAGTACAAAAGAAATGAAGGCAAAAAGGGTGGATACTGAAATTGCTATGGAGGACATGGGGAGGACAATGGAAGAGTCAGAAAGACAAAAGTATATAAAAAAGTATGAAAGTGAAAAAACAAGTGAAGCAATACAGAAGACAGCAGAAGATCGTCAAATAAATATCGAAGAGAGTCTAGCAGGTGCTGACCAAAGGGATACAATCAATGCTGCGGTGAAAAGACTTACTGAGGAGATTTATAGAACCCGTGGAATTATAAAACTAATGAAATCACAACATGAAAACCAAGCTGAGGAACGTAATATCGACACAGACCATAAAGATGGTGTCAGTGCTGAAATTCAGAAGTTGTTGCTGGAGGTGGAACAAATCAGGGAGGTTTTAAAAACGGTAAAAATTGAAATGCAACAAAGTAAAATGCAGTGGAAAGAAGAAATGAACAACGTAAAATGGATGAAAAATGTTACAAAAAAACAGAAGAGAGAACTGGACCAGAGGTTAGAGAAAACCCTGAGAGAAAGAGATGAATTAGACATTTTAAAAATGAAAATGCAGAGACAAACAGAAGTGATGAAGCAGAAGTTTGAGAGGATGGCAAACTTGAAAAGCAGCATAGAGAAAATGGCAAATGACTCTCAAAAGAAAAGCGAAGAAATAAATATTTTAATTAAGCAAAGCGAGCAAAAACAGAGATGCTTAGATGATCTGAATTTTAAGATTGAAGCAGAAAAACAAAAAATAGTAAGCAGCCGTGATTTAATATTCCAGGAAAGAGCTCAACTTGAGAATGTAAAAAATGAAATCAAGCAAGAAAGGAAGGCCATGCAGTCTACCTTGGAATATATTAAAAAAGAAAAGGAATATCTGTTACAATTAAAAATAGACATAGAGAAAAAACAAATACCTGAAAAGGACAGAGGAGAATGGGATAGCAGTGATCTTAAATTGAAAGAGAAGACAACGGTCAAACAAAAGGAGGAAATGGCAGATGAAATCTTCAAACTCCAATCAGAAAGAGAGAAAATCAAGAGGGATATAGAGATGCTTAAGGACAATTTGGATCAGAAACACAATGAAATAAAAAAATTGAGCAAGGAAATAAGTGACAAGCAGAAACAAAAAGACAACATTGAGGCAGAGGTGGAAAAGACAACAAGAGACATGAGAAACCTACAGCAAGTTCAGGCTGATTTGCAAAAACAAAGAGAGGACATTGAAACATTGTGGGCACATACCAAGACTCAGAGAGCGGAGATTGACATACTGAACAGTCAGATTCAGACAGAGAAAAACAATATGAGATTGGCAGGACAACATGTTGAGGCAGAGATAATTGAGATGAACCACATGAAGGAAAGTATGAAGAGACAAAAACAGGAGCTTGATGACAAAATGCAAAAAAACAAAAGAGAAATGAGGGAGATGGAGATATTGAAGTCAGAGTTGGAAATGAAGAGGAAAGAAAATGAACAGACATTTAGAAAAGGCATGAGAAAAAGGGGAGAAATTGAAACAATGCAGGCTGAAATACAAAGAGAAAAAGAATTGCTGCGGACAGAGACAAAGAAGAAAAAAAGGGAGCTGGAACAAAGAGTGGAGAAGATCATGAAAGAGAGGGATGAGTTAGAGGTTATGAAGATAAGGCTGCAACAACAAAAAGAAGAGCTGACAGAGGAGATGGAGGTAATCAAGAGAGAAAAGAAAAGTATAGAGGACCAGACTGCTCTTATCCAAAAACAAAGAGAGGAATTTAAAATAATTATGTCAGAAAAAGAAAGTAAGAAGAGGCAGCTAGAGTTCATGAATGAAAATGCTGAGAATGAAATGGAACAGCATAGCGACCTTGTTCAGCAAAAACTCACTGATGAAGCAGATACAACCAAAAAGGATACTAGACAGACTGAGAACCTCAATAATGCCATTAGTGACCTCCTAAAAATGAGACAAAAGATTCAAGCTGGCTTGGAAATAACTAAGAGGGAAATGGGAAATTTGGAAAAACTGAAGGTTGATCTACAGAAGCAAAGAGAGGGTACTGAAGCATTGAGAGCTGAGCACAAGATTGACAGAGATAACATGGACAGAGTAAAATCCCAGTTAGAGACAAAAAAGATGGACTTTGAAAAAAAATTGAAGCAAGCCAAAGAGGAAATGGATGAGATTAATTATTTGAGGGAAGATATCCAAAGGCAAAAACTAGAGCTTGATGACAGCTTGGAGAGGACTAAAAGAGAAATAAGAGAGATGGAAATTTTGAAGTCTGAATTGGAGATGAAGAAAAGAGAAAATGAACTGACAATACGGAGGGGCATTCGAAAAGAACAAGAGGTTAAAAGATTGCGGGCTGAGATACAAGGAGAAAAGGATGCCCTCAAGAGGGAGACACAAAAAAGAAAAAGATGGATGGATCAAAGGCTGGAGAGGATCATCAGAGAAAGAGATGAATTAGAAATTATAAAGCTGAGGCTGCAGAGAGAAAAGGATAGGAGTAAAGATGGAATGGAAGAGGCAAAGAAAGCACAGACCATATCTAAGGTGTTGAATCACATTCAAAAGCAATGGGAAGAAATGAAAACAAGGATGGAAGAAAATAAGCTAAAGAAAATACACTTTGAAGATATAAATGGAGCAATTCAGAAAGAAAAACAAGACATTCGAAAAAGTCAAAGCATTATAGCACAGGAAAGAATTAAAGTGGAACATGTCAAGATGGAAATCAAAAAACAAAAAGACATTATGTTATCAGCTTTGGATGGCATAAAGAAAAAGCAAGCACATCTTGAGAAAATGGAAATGAATATCAACAGTAAGCAAAAAACAGTGGATGAGGAAAAAGAGAGAGTCATGAAAAAATCTGATGAGTTGTTGGTAAAAGAGAAAGAGCTGAAGAATGAGAAAGAGATTATAAAAATCCAGTCTTCTAAACTCATAGTTGGACAAGAGAAAGCAAATGAGAATATAACAAGAAAAACAATTACAGAACGAAAACAAAAAGAACGAAAAAGATTAAGGGAGAACAATGAAACTGAGAAAAGGGAGATGAAAATCAAGAAAAAAGAAACGAGGCAAATAGCACAGGAAGATGACCAGAAAGAGGAAGCAATTACTCAACATGGAACACAACAGCACAAACAAGACAAACAGGTGACTGCGAAGAGTGAAATGGATGACAGAATAATCACAGTTAAAGACGGGGCAAAAATTGAAGCAAAAAGGGAAGACATTGAATCATGTGACAAAGACATGAAGAAAGAGTATAAAGGTGACCTCAAGGTGAAACCTGACATGGATCAAAGCAAGATGTTTGGTGTAAAAACACAGGGAGAAAAACTGATCAATGAATGGAAGCTGGAGCTTGTGGAAGAAAAACGGTACAGTGACAAAATAAAGAAAGACATGAAAAAAGAAAAGGAAAGTCTCAAGAAAGTGAAAGGGCTGCTTAAAAGAGGTAAATATGACAGAGACTTGGTGAAAATTGACAGCCATAAAAAAATGGAAATCTTTCAACAAGAAAAACAAATGAAAGAAGATATAGAGAGACTAAAAATGATGAAAAATGAGCTACAAAACAAGAAAGAAAATATTGAGAGTACCCTGAATGAGATAAACAGAGAGAAATGCAATATTGAAGGTTACTCCATTCAAGTTCAGAAAAAAAGGGAAGAACTTGAATATCTCATGAACATTATTGCTTTGAAACAAAAACAACAAGACCTTGAAGATGAAGAAGTCAAAAAGAGCCGTGACACCTTATTAGTAAAGAGAGAGGAGCTGCAACTTCTAAAGGAGGATCTCAATCAGAAGAAAGAAGGAGGTGGAGCTTCCATGGACAATCAGATGAAAGTAGAAGTTGGAGCTGCCATGGACAATGTCAGTGGAGAGAGAGGATACCGCAAGCTAACAAAGACTGGCATAAATAGAGACACAGAAAAGCCTGAAGATGAAAAGGACAGAGTGGAAAAAGATTGGTCTGACTTGAAAATGAGAGAGGATGAACTCCTTAGAAAATTGACAGCCATAAGAAATTTGAGCGCAAAACTCAAACAGCTGAATGACAGATCACGTGAAGTCATCAAAACAAAAATGGACAGATTACAACAGAAAAATGAAGACATAGAAAAAGTGAGCATTACACTGAAGGAAAAGCATGAAAAACTTCATGAAGAGAAAGAAAAGATGGATGGTTATGTTGAACTGATTGAGAGAGAAAAGGAAGAACTGATGAAATTGAGGACAGATATGCCCATACAACAAGTAATGGAAAATGAATTGAACCAAAAGCTGTTGATGGAAAAACAAGATCTTGAAAAACTCAAGACGGAAATGAAGAGAGAGAGAGAAGATCTTGACAGACAGAGTGAGATGCTCATCAAAGAGAAAAAGGACTTGGATTTGATGAAGTCTGACAACCAGAAAGAAATGGACATGTTCCAACAAGAAAAAGAAGAAATGAAGGAGGAGAAAGAAAAGCTTGAAATAACAAAGTCTGAGCTACAAAACAAGAAACAAAACATTGAAAACATACTTGATGATGCCAGAGAGAAAAGCAACATTCAAGCTTTGGCCGACCAAGTTCACAAGGAGAGGGAAGAACTTGATGAAGTCATGAACATAATTGCTTTGAAACAAAAAGAACAAGACTTCAAGGATGAAGACATCAAAAGACAAACACAAGAACTGCAAAGCAGCCGTGACACAATATTGGCAGAGAGAGAGGAGCTGGAATTTCTGAGGAAGGATCTCAAACAGAAGAAACAAGATGTTGAAGCTGCCACGGATATCGGTGGAGAGAAAGAATATCCCCAGAAACAAAGGACAGATATTGATAGAGACATTGAAATGCTTGTAGAGGAAAAACAAGATCTTGAAAAACTCAAGACAGAAATGAAGAGAGAGAGAGAAGATCTTGATAGACAGAGTGAGATGCTCATCAAAGAGAAAAAGGACTTGGATTTGATGAAGTCTGACAACCAGAAACAAATGGACATGTTCCAAAAAGAAAAACAAGAAATGATGGAGGAGAAAGAAAAGCTCGAAATAAAGAAGACTGGGCAAGAACAAAAGAAACAAAATATTGATAACATCCTTGATGATATAGCCAGAGAGAAAAGCAACCTTCAAGATTTGGCCAACCAAGTTCACAAAGAGAGGGAAGAACTTGATGAAGTCTTGAACATGATTGCTTTGAAACAAAAAGAACAAGACATGAAAGATGAAGACATCAAAAGACAAACACAAGAACTGCAAAGCAGCTGTGACACAATATTGGCAGAGAGAGAGGAGCTGGAACTTCTGTGGAAGGATCTCAAACAGAAGAAAGAAGATGTTGAAGCTGCCATGGACATGAGTGGAGAGAAAGTGCATCCCAAGCAAATTGGGACAGACATTGATAGAGACATAAAAATGCTTGGAGAGGAAAAACAAGATCTCGAAAAACTCAAGACGGAAATGAAGAGAGAGAGAGAGGATCTTGAAAGACAGAGTCAGATGCTCAACAAAGAGAAAAAGGACTTGGATTTGATGAAGTCTGACAACCAGAAACAAATGGACATGTTCCAAAAAGAAAAACAAGAAATGATGGAGGACAAAGGAAAGCTTGAAATATCAAAGACTGAGCTAGAACAAAAGAAACAAAATATTGATAACATCCTTGATGATATAGCCAGAGAGAAAAGCAACATTCAAGATTTGGCCGACCAAGTTCACAAAGAGAGAGAAGAACTTGATGAAGTCATGAACATAATTGCTTTGAAACAAAAAGAACAAGAAATCAAGGATGAAGACATCAAAAGACAA
>OMLF01029374.1:0-12151 GCA_900302615.1 Holocentrus rufus
AGCCAACGGTAAACATTGAATCACCGGGGAGAAGACTGGGAGGAGAGAAGATAGACAGCAAAAGCACCTTTCATGACCTCGGGTTGAAAGGAAAGAGTGAGCAGGATGAAGGGAGAGAGGGTGAAGAGACATAGAGAGACTGTGAGAGAGGGACAAAGTGCCCAGAGAGGGAAAGAGGGAGCGTGAGTGACAGAAAAAGGAGTATGATGGGAGTAAGAAAGAGGGACGGGGAGGGATACAGAGATTGTGTTTTATCCCTTTTCCGCGAGATGTGAAAGGAGAATCAATTGAATGAGGAGAGGAAGAGAGTTATAAAAGAAGATCATGGGACAACACAGGTGCTTTATTGCTTTTTCACTGGACGTGGAAGAAAGAGAGAACGGAATGGATGGAGAGAAAGTGGAGAGACACAGGGATTTAAATGGAGAGAAAGTGAACGATGGAGAGGGAAAGAGCACAACCTGGTCTCCAAAAAAAAAAAAAAAGTGATATAAGCATCTGAAAAACAGATGAGGTGCTGCTGACACAAATTGGGTGAATTTTGTGTTCTTCCATCACAAGATGGATTACAAAAGCATGAATGAGGCTGTGTGATAATAGCCTGGACAGGACAGACCATTTTCATCTTTTTTGTGACATGAAAAGGAGAGCTGATGGTGAACAAGCTCCCTCTGATTGGAATAATCTACCTGCAGATATTCAATCCATACCATCTTTTCTGTTTGTTCAAAAATGCTCTGTCTGCTCATCATGGGATCAATTAATAGTTTTCTACAATCTGTGAAAGAATGATCCATTGTTCATGCTCTGCTTGTCTTGTTTCATTGTTTGACGTTTGTTGTTTATTTTGCTGTTTTGTTTGTTTTTCCTTTGTTTCCTTTGTCACATTTGCTATTGTGAAACAAAACTGTTGTTATTGTCTTTAGTTAAAAGTTTTGTATGATTGTGCCTGTACTGTATTATTGTCAGTAAGGACACCCTTAAAAAATGATGCATCTCAAGGGCTTACTCCTAATAAAGAATTAAAAAAAAACAAAAAAACAAAAAAAACAATGTTGGGTTACATTTTATTTCAACCCGCTCTCCACCCAACACCCCACTCATGAGGCATTTATAAATGGAGTGTAAACAGTTAAAGGTGCACTGTGATGCTGAAAAGTGAGGACCCACTCAGCTGCCAAAAAAAAGGTGGATTGACCTTTAAATTTGATGCTTGAGTCTACATCAGTCTCATCATCATCATCAACTCGCTGAGAGATTATGTAAACTGAGATTATCTAAATGCTCCTTACTTCAATTAATCCTCAATTTTGCATAGTGCACCTTTAATAAATACTTTCTAACATAATGTACCCTAATGGTAAGCACATATAAGGTTACCTTTAATATTCATAAACAGTGAATTCACAATTTTAAAACTTTTTTTTTTAATGTTAATGATATCCTTATATGTACTTATCGCTTACCACTGTTATAGTGTTTTGCAAAATGTTTATCTGCTTGAACACTCATGAAAAATACTTAATGGGTGTTCAATTAATGTGTCACCCAACTTTAAGGTTAAGTTTAGGCAAATAAATGAAGGTCAGGGTAAGGTTGTGATTAGAGTTAGAGATCTGATGGCAAATGTTAACACCCGTTCACATCCTGACCACAACACCTTCAACTTTCCACCACACTAGTTCAATATCAGACAATCTTTTTAAGAGATTGTGCTCCTTTTATGAAATTTCAGGAGATCGACAGAGATTGAGAGACAGTTTATAGAGAGTGTGAAGTGATGGAGTGACGGAGAAGAGAAAGAAAACGGAGGTGCTTTATCACTTTTCCACGTTACGACCCAATGAAAGGTAGCAGAGATTAAACATAAGGACCGGTGATATGAATTTTAAACAGGGATGAAACATGGCATCATTTACACCTGACATTAAAATGCATCTCCAGTACACACAATGAAATTTCTCATTCCCATGTCAAAACATAGATTGTAACACACGTCACCTCCACTCTTCTAATGGTGACATCCTTTAAATAGACAGTGAACGCCTCATTTCACTTTTTCCGACTTCATAATCCAAGCTGCTTTCTGTCTGTTTGAATTGCGTATGATTCCAAATGTATCCAAATGTATCTCTGATTGGCTACATTGGTGATTTGATCCTCAATGCATCTGATATTTGGATTTTATGCATTTTAATCTTATTCAATCCAATCCATTTTTTTCCATTAACACACTTAGCACTAAAGTCATATATGACCTTTCTCTTGATCACATGACCTTTGACCTTTAGTGAACTGATGGAACACATTATTGGTCTTAAAGCATTTCACTGTCAAACATGCAGGTGGGCTGTTGCACTCTTGCACTGGTTTTTAATTGATTCCTAACCCCACTCATTTCTGTTACACTTGCTTGTTCGCCACGAAGCATCAATCACATCAAATGTATTTATAAAGTGCTGGTTTGCCATTAAGCGCCATGGCTGCCAATACACATAAAAACAAGGGAAGACAAATACACTGCAGCAGCTGAGCGGGACGGTGTGTGCATTTCTTTCTCAGTTGTGTGTTTTCGTGTGTGTGGAGGAACATTAGGCATTATCAGCTTTCAGACACAGCCAGAGAATATCTATTTAGTCCATACGGTAAGACTTTATCTACACTACATACTGAAATAGAAACAGCTGCTGTTTTGCAGGCGACGGACTCACCAGGTGAATCCAAATGAGAGCTGTGGTTCCTTATTGAATGATTGAAGATGACATGTAACTGAAGGGGAAGAGACAGGTTAAAGATGGATTGGGGTATTTAAGGCATGCATTGTGGGAAAACAGATGCAATTCCATATTAGGAATCCTAATATTCTGTGCATTCGGTGTTTGCAGGCAGAGAAAGAAAACAATAAGGAGGCGAGTTCAGGTAGAAAGTAATTCAGCATGAAGTTATCATTCCTGTTACAATCATTTTCTACATTTTAACGTTGCAGTGAGTGATTTTCCAACATCCGAACATATCACCACAGATGACTTCCTCGGATTGGAGAATGATGGAATTATGGCCCAAAATGACCACTGCTTGGCTCCGAAATCACCGAGTCGCACGGGTTTTGATGCGGCGGGGCATTTCTGATGCTGGAAGCTGTTTGTGGGAGTCACTGCAGCGTGAGATGACCTTGGGATGGGAGGCATCGCATCATTTCCCCTACACCAATGAGATGAGATGGTGCCCACCTTCGCTCAGCTGGTGTCCCGTCAAGACTCCCACCGCTATCATTACCAAAAACTCCCTCCTCTGGATATTTGGTGCTCTGCTCTGATCTCATGCCTCCAGTTTGGCGGCAGGACGGCCCGGTGGTTAGAGAGCCCAATCCCCAAAACAGCCGATGTGTTCCTTCAGGCTCCAACTGCTGCCATTACCAAAAACTCTCCCACCTGGATATCGTCGGCATCCTGCAGTGACCTTGTACGTCCAATTTGGCGTCACTGCCCCGGTGGTTAGAGCGTCCCCTGCTGTAACGTAAAGGTCACAGGGTCGATCAGCTGTAGCGCCCTCATCTGGTTCTGTTCATCTACTCCCTTTTCCATTCCTTTACTGCATATGGCCATTGGTATTGTTTTTCATGTTTACAGTATGAATGCCTTCAAATTATATGATTTCATTGTTTTTTTGTGTGTTCTCTTATTGCTCTCTTGTGCAGCGTTGCACGAATTGGGTTTAATTGCTTTAAATGAATGTATCCTTCGTGGGTTTGACAAAATTAACTGACTAACATTTTGTAAAATGTGATCCTGACTGGCACCAAAGACATACAGTGTGTTTGTATGCTCTTTAATAAAAGGGTTATTCCGCACATATTGCTGTTATCCAATTTCTGAAATGAGTAACCAAATTTCCATAATCAGGTTAAGGTCTTAAGAGAAACCCGGTTAAAAGAGCTAGCTTTCTGCTGGAGAAACCCAATCACTGCACCATGTAAACCCTTATTTAGATTTCTGAACAGCACATGTGTATGTGCTGGAAAACAGAGTGGATAAGGAAACTGACACAATAAACAGGACCAGAGGGGCAAAGCTTAGGAAGGTGCCTCAACAGGGGAGTGTCGGGGGTGCAGGGGAAACCTGATAATTGACCTGGTGCTTGTATACTGAGGTTTTGAGTCATCAGAGTAAGATATTGCATGTAAATGTATTATCTGATTTAATCTGGTTACTCAAATAATCTGATGTTATATAACATTAAGGCAAATAATAAATACTGAAGACGATAAGAACGAATAATTATTTACACAAACAAAATATATTGGAAATAATAGAGCAAGGACATCTTTATTGTCTATTTTTTTACAAGCTGAAATGGATATGTGCAAGTGTGTAGTTATAACTACTAAATTACAAGGTGTACTACACTATAAATGCTACACACTATTGATTTTAAAGGTGCAATAAGTAAAATTTTCTTACTGTCCTATAGCACAAAATGACCAATACCAATGACTCGTTAATTTCTTCTTCTTCAGGAGGCGATTTCTTATTTATAAATTTCATTTTCAGCCCATACTGTGTTTTTGGAACAAGAACTCACTGGCAACTTATTGCCCCTTTAACATATACAGTAACATGTAACATGCTTTATTTTCAGCGTTACACAACTTTAAATTTATCAAAACACCTGTGCTGTAAATGGCTAAATATATGAATTTGAAATGTAAAGTTTCTAACACCCCCGGCAGATATTTTTGAGATAACAGTGAGTGGAACACAGCGTAGGCATTTAATGACAAAAGTAATAATCATGAGAATAGATTTTTGTCTGATAAAGGTTTTCTTGAAGACACTGAAGCTTTGATGTTTTTGCATCAAACTGCCTAACGTTACATCAGCACTTAGTACAGTGCAGCCTGTCTGCTTCCAGTGTGAACATCCACCTTTCAATCACCCATCATCCGCTCTTAGAAGTGATTTGTAATTAGTGAATTTAGGCAGAGTAAATAACAGTATCAAAATTACATCATACCACCAAAACTTTTGGATGGTGCCGTTAGCAACTGCAACCCCTGTTATTACTTTCATCATATCTTCAACCAACTGACACGCTGATATTTTAACTGAGGTGAGGAGAAAACACAGGGATAAATATGGTGAATTTTCCAGCAAATGCACAGAAGCCTTTAGAGGCTCATTTCTGTACCAGCCGTGATTAGGTTTACGTGCACACAATAATCTAATTATTGTCCTCACATTGATTCTGAAAATACGTAAATTTGTTGTAATAAGCTGTGGCGACGCTTTGCAGAGGAGCGTCACATGACTGGCCCGGTCTCTCGTATAGTGGCATGATTGATAGAATAGATTGTACTGTTTCTGCTCCCCTATAGGCTACTGGCATTAATTGCAATTTCATTGCTGCCTTTATATTTATTTTGCCTCCCTGTCAGGCAATTTTAAAAGGACCGGCTTACTTGCTGTATATATGCAAAACACCCTCAAACAATGCATCTAGTCATAATATTTCAGTGCTACATGTTTTCATCATATTAGAGAATTAGAGAATTAGATTAGCGTGTTTAGATTTTATTAGAACTTTAATAATCCCTGCTTGAAAATAAAGCTGTTGCAGGGCTTCTAGTAGTGAAAGGTTGCAGCAAGAAAAGAGAAGGATATATGTACATATATACATATATACATATACATACATACATACATATATAGAACCAAAACAATTCCAGCATTTGGACATATTAAATAGAGCTGCATGAATTAAAAAGTGCAACAGGTACGGAGTCCAGTGTTAACAGGATATGCAAAGTAGCAGTAGTGGTATCTGTGACAGCAGAACTTAGATAGTCATAAACATAAAGACAATATGAGATTTGTGCATTAAGAAAAGGTTGATAATTGCTAAAATTATAAAAATGTCTATGTATAAAATGAGAGGAATACAAGAGTATGAGTAAGCCGGTGTTTTAAAGATTACAGCATATAAACGGTGTGCCAAAATGTGCTTGTAGTCACATTAATGGGCCTACAGGGGGCCATATATATGCACAGCACTGTCACACCTCCCAGATTTACTTCACTTTACTGAAGCAGGTAAAATGCAGAGATGTGCACATTTGCAGAGAGAAGAGCACAGCGCACAGGAAAAGTGTCTGTGCAAGGCTGATAGATAAAATGTGAACAACAGACTAAAGAATGCATATGAATCTCTCCTCCTCCATCATTACCTTTTTGAAAGTATTCTCATATACCCCTTCAATTACAGTCCCTGGGGTTAGATTAGATTACACAGCTCACTTCCTGACTGACTGACTCTGAACTTTGAACAAAACTGAGGGGATTGATATCGAATCAGAAGAAGAGTCACTTTATTCACCATGTGCAGAAAAGGACCGTGGATTTGTCTTCGTAACATCAGTGCAGGGACGTATTGACAACAAGTGCAGTAAGATAAATACAGAAACGGCACACCTGCTAATGTCTACATGCATTTAAGCAGCATGGCAGCATATTTTTACACCTTGACACTTTTGTAACTGAGGATACCTCCTCAGAGTTTTTTTTGAGGTAAAATAAGATTGATGTATTTTATGATTGTACCTGTGCAGAATGTTACTGCATTGGTCCAAAATTGACTAAAATACAGTTCATTTGTTTTCCCCCCAGATAACAGCAATCAAAAAAACATACTAGTCGGCTAATGCATAGGTGATATAGGCTTTGTGACAAAAAAAATGGATTTTGCATTCATAAAGCATGCTATTTAAAGCACTATATCCAACGGTCAGTTCATTTTTTTCCCCCAGGAGTTGCATTAATTGGTTTTTGCAAATTAGCTCTTTGTAGATTAACATTAAACAAATTAGAAGCACTACAAAACAGTGTTATAGAGCCCCAAAAAGTGTCATAATGTAAAAAGTCTGAAGTTGCCCAGGCCTGCACAGACGCTGAGAGTCTCACTCATCCCTGTTATCGTTGCAGCAGAGCTTTCTTATTACTCCAGCCTGGTCTCCGGGCCACTTAGCTCTAATTACTGCACCCTAATGGCAGGGCCAATCACTAGCAGGTTAATTATTTGATCTCTGCCATATGTACAGCCTGCCGTCATGTTATTCCACCTCTCCATACATACATGGGCCGTCCACCCAGTCTCCCACATGGCCCAGCTGCTCCTGTCAAATGAACAGTCTGTGCTGGTCTGGCGCCGGGGATTGTGTCAAGGTGATTTTAGATAGGAGGTCAAATCTTAGCTAAGTAGCTAAATATGAAATATAGGAACGAGTACAGGATGAAGACCTGCGCCGGGTGAGAAATCAACACCTTCCTCCACCTTTCTCCCACCTACTGGTAGGGGAACCTCTTGGATACATTAGGGGTTTGAATGAGGATTTAATTCATAAAAATATCACTGAACAACTAAATGAATAATTAAAATCTGCAAAGAGGAGAAAATTTCCCTGCAGGTTTTACAGACTTGTGGTCAGGGAGGAATACAATCACCTTGGCAGTGGACATCATGACTGGTTTAGATTTCATATTTATTAAAAAGGCAAACATCAATGAAATATCACATAACCCTTAATGCTGAGTGTGTAACATACAAATAGCCCCCTCCTAATATCGAGCTGCGCCCTGTTTTACGTCAATCACTTAAAAATTCCCTTTGAGCCTGTCTCCTCCCCTTCAGAAACACCTCACCCACACTGAGAAAACATTACACAAGTTTTGGCTTATAAAGTTCAATCACAGTATTTTCTTGAAATACTTTAGAAGTGTTGTTGTTTTCATATCTCAATCAAGAAAACCAACATTAATCCATGTGATTCATAGTTTAAGATGCACCTTTTTTGCACACAATTCAGATCTAAATTGTCTCGACCCCCCTTTTTAACCCGGCTCCCCCCCTTCATCTCCCATTCATTATTCATTACAGATGTGGATTTAATGTGTTGAATTAATGAGAGATCACAGCTTTCATTTACATCATCTGGTCGCTATAGTTTATGGAAAGCTCAGGGCATTCCATGTTTTTTGCACGCTCATTCTAGTTTAATTTCCTTAGAGACCGCAGGAACAATGCAGCACGGCTACTTCTGTTGAACGAACGTTGTGTGTTAATACGGCTAATAGAGGAAATGCACTTATTGAAAAGCGGTAACATTGGATGCAAGCTGAGGAGGGCATCGTTTAAAGAAGAACATGTGAAGAGACTGTGTCCTTGTGTTGCAAAATTGTGAAGTTGTGTGGAAGGGTCATTCATATCAGTTGAAAAATAGATCTCACACACACATACACACATACACACACACACACGGTATTCCAAATAGCTTCGCCTTGATGGAAAACAGCACATCCGGGGGGAAAGGACAGATATTACACGGATCATTAGCCGCAAATATAAAAGGGAGCATCGCATCGGCCTAATGACGCTTTGATAAGCTCTGTTCTGGAAGTAAACATAATCTGTTGACTTTCAATTCTTTTGTCACACCACCAATGATAGTTGAGGCAGAATGAAGCATTCTGCTGTAAATGGGCCGCCGTCGTGCGGAGCGAGGCGATGTTGGAGCCCTCTTCAAGGAAATGGGAGTTGGTGGGAAGGTGAAATTCAACATGTAAATACCTATTTCTCGTGCAACGTCTCCTAAATGGAGAGCTCGCCCGAGCGTCTGCAGCTGCTTCTCATCTGCCTTGACATCAACGCCCGCTGCTTTCCAGCATTTCCATTACCGCTGATTACCAGGTCACCGTGCTTCCTCACAGAACCTACAGAATTTACCAGCCAGAATCCACAGACACCTGAGAACTAATGCTGCGTTACAGAGGTGTCAGAAAGGTGGAAATTCCCTCTCACTGCTGGGAAAAAAAAGCAGTGAAATGGGCCATTTAGTCGGAAGTTGTAAAGCCTAAGTGGTGAAACTTGGGTAAGATACTTCAACCCCGGGTTTCGGAGATCCACTTATCTTGCAACACTGCAGCATATAGCAGAAGCATTCATTAGAATTAGGCCCACTTTTAATATTCATAAGCCTCAAAACACACTTATGCTGATTTCCAGCCCCTGCATGACCTTCAATCCATCAAAACATCTGTTAAAGGTACAATATGCAATTAAATGTAATTTATTTGCTCAAATGTGCAAAAGACCATGAACGTGGCAGCGGGGGATTGTAATTGTTGCCGATCAGTACCAGTCAGTCCACTGTTACCGTGATGGCTGCCGGCATTTCAAGCTTTCAAAATAGACCGAATCACAATGTTTGTTTGCAGTGAGTTTAAGATAGAAAACAGCTGCGTCACATACATGCAGTTTCAATGGCACAGAGCAAATGGGTGCGACATTTTGGACATCCTGTTGTGTTTGGGGGTGCCAGGCAACGGTAACAAGTGGAGAAGGGGTTCGACTTTACAGATTTCCATCTGAAAACAGCAAACTTGCTCAAAAACAGCTTTGGATTCAGAATCTAAGGGAGGAGGGAACAACCTTTTCAGATACCAAAGATGCTGGAAAAGCAACGCAGAACATAAAATAATCAAAGTAGAAACATCAGACTGGTCAAACCACCTTGCTTAACTGTATATCTTTGAACTTCATAGTTATGGCTGAAAATGACCTCAAAAATAATAAAATTTGCCGATTTTAACCAACCTCCATGATTAAAACTAACCAGCCAGTTTTCTAACGAAATGTCACAGTGATTCCGTCTATAGCCAAGTCAGTCTGGCCTCCAATTTGTTTTGTTTTTGGATGCAGTGAGTTGTGAGCTGAGGTGCCCTTGAGCAAAGCACTTACTGTCCATGTGATTGGCTGTCGCTGCTCGGTCGCCAGCAGTAAAAAACTGTGTGTGTCGGAGAGCGCGTCTGCCCAGTCAATCTACCCTGGATAAATAAAGGGAAATGTGTTACCAAGGAATGACCATTTTGGTCAGAGGGAATTGCGGTCATAAAACACCCACCATATTACTTGTTGAGCAGATACTTGTCATCTTTTATTCCTCCCTGCTATGAGTATATGAGTCATGAAATTGAAACTTTTGGAGGGGGCTCTCCACGCGAGGCCGGACATTAATTGTTGTGCCTCTCGCTCATGTTATATGTATCCGGATCACTCTCCACCTCATTACACAAAATGCAAATCATGCCGAAAATAATTTAAAAGCGTCAGGAAAAGCCGCCTCGTGGGGAGTGGATGTTTGCATTGGGGAGAGGGTCAGCTAAGGCATCTCATTCCTCTATATTCATTTCCTTTATAATCACTCAAATCCTCGACAGCGTTTAGAAAGCAATCCTCGCCCAGAGCGATGTTTACTTTCCACACAATCTGGAAAGGCCGGTGAGGAGAGAGGAAGCACAGGAATACTGAAGGCTCACTTGCATATTCAGTTCCCTCCTCTGCTTTCAAGACGGACCTCATGAATCCAAATATTGCAGCTTAGGGCCTATACAGATGTAAAATCATTTAGAACATGCCAGTCCGTGGGAGTGAGGTGAGTTAGCAGAGGATGGTGTACGCAACGACCTGCACAACCCTGATAAAGTATGCACGGTTTGAGTGGTTTGACTGAAACACTGTTTAAGGTTTCTGCAGTTGTCAAGTGTGCTGTCATACGAGTGGGACTGTGTGTTTTGTTCAGAGGCAAAAAGTGAAGTTGGATTAGCACCGTTTGGATTCAGCCTGTCACGTACGGTGTGCTGTCAAGGCAACCGAAGACAAATAACTTGGCATGGCATGGATCGTCTTTTGTGTCGTCAAAGTGTGCCATGGCTCTTTAGAAACCGGAGTCCCTTGTGAAGGCGTGTGTTGTTTATTTTCATATTAAATTCGAAAAGTAGTCATTTGTTCTCTGTTTTGGCCTTTGGTCCAAACTAACACAGCATATTCAACCCCCTGCTGCTGTGCAAGAAGCAGGTGAACACAACAGTGACAACACTTCTGCAAGTGCCAGAAAAGTCATGTCGGCGATCAGGGGCACAGACACGGCCAACAAACAGACTTAGACCTGGACTGCTTTAATTGCTATTTCTGCACATGCATGTGTCATACAAACAGAGGAATGAAACTGCGTCTCACAATGACCACGGTGCCACAGAAAAGAGTGCACAATAAAAATTAAGAAGATATGCAATAAATAATATAGTAATAATGTGATATAGCATATAGTAATATGGTATAAAATATACCATCATAATATGGTGTGATGTATGAATAAAAAAGGTAAAGGATAGTAATAGTATAATATATAATATACATGAATGATACAGAATACATATAGTAATAATGGTAACAGTAAAAATATATAAAGTAGTATCAATAATAATAATAGTTTTAGGTTATAGGATGCAACATAAGCATAAGGAGCGTGGTAAGATATCTTTGTGTGTCTTGTTGAACGTATGAGTGTGGAAAGCAAAAAGCAAAAAACCAAAGAAAAAGTCACAAATTCAACATTCAAATTTGCCCAGCTGAGTGTGGACCCAGCCTTAAAGTGCTAATGGGTTTTATTTTGCTGACATCTTTGATGCTACGAACTCATTCCTGTGATTTTCCTGCACTTGGCAGAGATCACTTGTGTCCAGATCTGTGATGTCTTATTTCTCGTATTTTTCCGTCGAGTCTCTGTAGGTCTCACTCCTTTCTGTGCTCGCTCAGCTGTGGTGGCTTTAGCTTCTCAAACAAACCACCCTAGATCTTTTCTATTTGTGTGAAATACACTGCTTTGCTGCTGCTGGAAACTTCCTGGAAACCACATGAATCTTTTTTTCCCTCCCTTGAAAGATGGGTGTTTCAATACAACAAACATAAAAGCCTTCATGAACTGAGCTGAACCGCTGTGTTCCATCAATAATCGATAAGAGAGCAGCAAAATGGATATTTATTCATATGAAAATGCCATGGATTAATACTTTATGTTGCCTTGTAAAGCAGGCCTCCCTTCACTCTGTCTCCCTCTCCAAAGTCAAAGCTGAGGCGCTGCACTGCCTCGCTGCTCAGTCTCTGCCTCAGTTAACCTGGACTGTGTTGTACACGCCCCGAGGCACGCTGTCAAAAAACCCTGCCTGATGACAACCTGACAACTCCATCCATCTTATTTACCCGCTGGACAGCACAGATCTGCCGTGGCAATCAATAACGCTCACAATTAGTTTCCCCCCTG